>JASANW010001354.1:0-80048 GCA_030849725.1 Trypanosoma boissoni
ACGTCCAGACCAAGACCAATATTGAAGTGGATGAGTAGAACACCGCTTCCAGCCATTTTATTTATTGCTTTGTTTTTCTTACATCCCAGTAAGATCCTTTTTTTTTTTACATATTTTTCTTCTTTGCTGCTGCTTGGAAGATACGTTAGCCCAAATATTGTATTGGCTTTTTTTTGTTTTAATTGTCTTAAACATATTTGATGTTCCTCTTCTTCTTTTCTCCCTTGCCTTCTCTTCTCTTCTCATAATATTCCTTATGAATGAAGCGGACCATTCCTTTTGGCGCCGTACGTGCCACCGTAGCCTCTTTTTGTCCTTCACTGCCACTGTGGCTGGGAGGTGTTTTGCGTTAGTTGAGGGGGAAGATGCGGGCTTCACCTTTCTGTCGTATGTCCATGTGGGACAATCCTGCATTTGAGCATAATCCCCTCACTCGTTACTGGAAGCGGATGATGAACCGCAATGGCGACACGCTCAGCGCACAGAGCATCCCCCGTCATATTCACGGCTATCTCGAGGCATCAAACCCGCGCACCGAGTCTCACGTGCGGTGGTTCCCGTACAAGCAGGAGATGACAGTGGATGGCCGACCTGTGCCAACGTTTGGTAATATCATATATACACATTACTTTCCCCGTGAACTTAACGATGACGAGCGTGTCAAGTATGTTTCAATCAAGACTGGACGCTCGGAACTGGATGTTGCGGAGGAGCTCTTTCTCATGCGTAAGATGAGGCTCATTGTAGCCCAATTACTTCGCAACAAGCTGCGTAACAGGCCGTTGCGCATGCCCGACGGCATCGACTATTCCGGCATCGAGCGGCGATATACGCTTGGTATTGCAAAGGTCGCACAGGCGATGGGCATGAGTATGTACAGCGCGCAATCTTATGACCCTACGATTGTATATTCTCCGTACTGCAAATTTGGTGATAGCATTGACTGCATCGCTACCAAGCAGCTTCGCACGTCCACGCAGTATCTGTTGTGCGACGTGGCGCTGCACCGCGGAATTGCACGGAGCCGTTTTGCGAGCGTCACAGGTGAACCACGCGAACCGCTTTCGCATCTTGAACCGTGTGTATACGAGTTTATTAAGTTACGCCTCGCTGTTCTTGCCCTCGTAGCCAAACAGGAGCACTACGTTGTGGATCATCAGTTTGATGGGGGTCATCGGTACGGTGGCTGCCTTATTCACCTCTTTCCGTCTCCACTTGACCCGGAGATCATTGACCACGAGGTGCAGCACATTGAGCTAGACCTCGAGCTCGCGCAGCGGTGGATGAAGCATTACTATGACCATTACGTTGCCCCTCGTCGTTCCGGGTTTGTGTAAGGGACCGAATTTATTTCTATCGTTTATTCTTTCTTCCACAGCGACTACGTAAGCGCTCTTAGTGGTTGTTGTTGTACTTCAGTCATATATTGTCTACAAGTGTGTGATGTACATATACTTATTTACATAACCTCCCGCAAGCGCATGTAATTGGGGTTGGTAGCGGACCAATTCTTGCACCTAGGGTTATTTAGTGTGTACACCAATTCCGTATGTGGGCCGCTTCTGGCGATGTGCTGCGGTTCAGCTTTTGAGTGCGTGCTGCGAGCGCGACAGGATCGGCTACTGCCAACGGGTCTGCAGGTGACTGAAGGGCGTGCGAGGAGGAACCCCAGAGCCGCGTGGTTCAGGCGGAGCAGCAGTGGCTTGGGGCGCGACGAGCGGGCACTGCACACTGTGGGGGAGCGGCTTCGTGATGAGAAGGCGCGTGAGCGCGCCTTGGCTCGTGCGGCCGCGCACAAAGGGCGAGTGAGTGGTCTTGGAGGTCGGCAGTTTGTTTCGATGCCAGTGGCAAGGTCACGGGGAGCGGCGCAATGGGACAAACACGCATACTGAACGTTCTTTGTCTTGAATAAGTGACATATGTTATTCCACATAAATATAAAACTTACTCGTAAATCAGCTATCTCTCCATATATATATATATATATATATATAATCTTTGCGGCACTTCATGTTCTGGGAGCTTGTGCTGACGGAGGTGATCCGTTGTGGAAAGATAAAGTTAAAGGGAAAGAATGAGGTTTAAAAGTTTTTTTTTTGTAGAATCATTTCTGAACGCAGATAGACAAACACACCCACGCACACATTGACTTCTGGTAACTGCTCAAAAATAGCCAAACTGATAGATCTTACTTGCGCTTTAAGTGTGCTCTTGTTTTTGTAGGGGTCCACACGTATCCTATGAAGAATTAAGTACTATTCGTGTACGTGCACAATTACTTATTTGTGTCTTGTGGCATTGTTAAATTTTTTTTTGTGTGTTTTGTTTCTTTCTTATTTGAACTTTTGACCCCCTTTTCCGTTTTTTCTTTGTGTATTTCTGTGCCTCTACTAATAATTAGAAAGATTACAAAGCACCCATTGCCCTTTCTAGGGTTATGACTGCAAATGTCGGCCTTGGCTCCCTGAGCCCTGAGGAGATCGACATGCTGCGTGATGCCTTTATCTATATGGACAGAGACAACGACGGGCACATCAACAAATGGGAGATGCTTGAGATGGTCAAACGCTACGTCGGTGCTGAAAGGTATAAACCGCTTGAGGAGTACCTCATTCCCCTCTTTGATGTGGCCGATCGGGACGGCGATGAAAAATTGAGTCTTGAAGAATTTCTTCTCTCATTCGCAAATGGGCCGGGGGTTGTACCAGCTGAGGTGATCAATTTGTGTGTCTCGTCCGTTCGCGTGCGGCTCACAGATGAGGAGATCGCAACGCTGCAGGAAAAATTCCATTGCATTGACACAAAGGCCGATGGATACATTGATAAAGATGAACTTGCCGAAGCTCTCAAGGAAAACCTCAAGAACAAATTTCCTAACTTGTCTGATGAGGATTATTACGATATTGTTGCGGTGATTATGGCAAGTGCCGACGCCGATAGCGATGGTAAGTTGTGTCTCTCTGAGTTCATTCGTTCCTTTCAGGAAGACCAGGGGGTTTTACCTGCTGCGTTTATTGACAATAGCGCCAGCACTGCGACGCAGATGTTGACAGAAGCAGAAATCGAAGTTCTCAAGTTGGCCTTTGCTGTACTTGACAAGAACCATGATGGACTTGTGGAGTTCAACGATATGTACGATAGTCTCTGGTCAGCCCTTTCAAGTAGTGAACAGGACACCAATCAGATTCGTGAGCTCTGTGACCTCATAATGGTTACTGCAGACCGCAACAAGTCGGGCATTTTGACGCTTGCAGACTTTGTCATTGGGTTTACTCGGAACATGGAACTCTTGCAACTGCCCGTTGCCGTAGCTCGAGAGAATGTTCAAAAAGCCTGTGCAGAACTGAGGAAACTGTTCGAGAGCGGCAAACTTGAGTCTCTCTCTGTCTCGGAGATGGATGCATCGCGCTGCGTGAACCCCATGGAATTGGTTGATGTGCTGTGCGATCTGTTCTCTGCGTCATTTCCTTCGCTTGACGAAGAGACCTTGTCGAGTGTCATGGGAGCCGCTATTGTGGCATCTGACAAGGACGGTATAAGCGGCATTGGGATTGATGATTTCATTCGTGCCTTTGCGCAAAGCCCCCGCGCCGCGCTTACCCCGGCTCTGGACTCGAGTGGATCAGCTTATCTCCTGGACCGTGCGACGCTGACGAGCGCGGAGCTGCAGATCTTGTCGCGTGTGCTGGGGGACCTGAACCAGTTCGCCGACAGCGAGGGCTGCGTGCAGGAGCCGGACGTCCTTGACGCCGTTCGGAATGCCTTCACGGCGGACGCGCAGCAGAGGGAGCGGGTTGTCCAGTACGTGCGCGACAACATAGTTCGGTATAACGGGGGCAGCTCGGGGGTCGTGGACCTCTCCGCCACGGAGGCGGTCGGCATGTTGAGTCCGCTGAAGGCGCCGCCGGTCCCCCGGGGTAGCTCGGAGCTCCCGGCGGGACCGCCTGCCGCGTTGCAAAAGGCTTTACCGTCGCTCAAATTTGAGGAAGTCGTGGCGCCCAGGACTCCCATGTCAACGCTGCTCGCCACGCGCACGGCGCCACGAGTGGAACGGGGTCAGGCGCTCGCGCCGACCATTCGTATAGCGGACACACAAGCGCACAAGCGGCTATACGCGCGGAGATTCCTGGATTCGTCGTACAGCCTTAGCAACGACGCTATTTACGACGATGAGTTGCGGCGCCTATTTGAAAAGTACGCGCCTGCCAACCAATCCTACATTGATCGCAAAGAGTTCCAGCGGATATACATGGGATTCGAGCACTATGGATTGATCCCATCGGAAAAGGAAGTCGACCAAATGTTGTCAAAATATTGTAAGGGAGATAAAGTCACCTACGAACAGTTCTGTGTTATCATGCTGCAACGTGCACGAATGTGAAAAGATGGGTTCTGTAAATTGCGAGCCCTACTTCCAACGCGTGTCTCCAGTTTGAAGTACGTAAATTTTATTCTTATTTCATGCCATTAATTGTGTTCTCATAGCATGCCTTTTTATTGGTCTCTTGATGGAAAAAAAAAAAATGAGTTCTTGGGCTCGTATGTTTAATCATGACGTGCCGTATAAAAAAACAAGACTAACAAAAATAGTTTTTCGAACGATTGTATTGCGAAGCAAAGACCCATGTATTAGTTGCATTATTTATATATTGCATATGACATGTATTTTATATCAAAATTGTTTAGTTATTTTTGTATTTTTATGTTGATATTGTTTATGTGTGTTTTTGTGATTTTACGTTCATTTTACACTCTTTCAGATACACTTTTTTTTCTTTCGCTCTTTATTTATTTTTAGAGTTTAGGAAAAGGTCTTCAAAATCTATCCGCAAAGTAAAAGTAAAGGGATTTCCCAGTTTATTTTCTTTTTTTTTTGGAAAGGGGAAACTGTTCATATTGAAGGTAATTTTTGTTTTTCTAACACGTATATCCTTTTTTTTCAAAGCTTCCCCTCTTATTCCTCCTGACTTTTTGTGCGCCAGTTGCATTATGATCAACGACGACTCTGTTTGTGAACCAAAGGAAAAAGTCATATGCAACTTTTTTGCTATGGGGGGTTGTAGCCGTGGCTCAAGCTGTCGCTATTCCCATGACCTCATACAGGAGGCTCCCGAGGGTGCTGACGTTTCCGGTGGATTCTTTATTAGTGGAACGGTCGCCAACTACAAGAGACAGACGCACTCCGTGGATCCACCGGGATCGCCTTTCCCCGCCGCCGCTGGCGACTCGGCGGAGCGCGGCTGTGCTCGCGCTGGCGGCTGGTGGGCGAATCCCGCCCCGCCCGACCTCCACCCGCCCGCTGCGCTGCAGAGTGAGAGGGTCCCGCCGCCCCGGCACTCGTTTCACCAGCGGCAGGACCACCCGCCGCGACAGGCCCTCGCGCTGCCCGTGGCGTCCCTGTGCCCAATGTGTGTTCCCCTTCCCGTGAGGGTTGTGGTGCCGCCCATCCCCGCCGCCGCTGTGTTTGTGGGCACGGGCGGGGGCCAGGGGGAGTCCCCCCAGGCGAATACCAGCGGCGCTCGCATCGGAATGCTGCAGCTGCTACAGGGAGTGCCTGCCGCCCATGTGCGAGTCGCGGAAGCCTGCAAGTGTCGGAAGTGACGCAACGACGCCGGCAAGCACAGAGCAGAAGAGAATGCTTTTGCAGTTGTCAGCGCTTCGGCAGTGGTGGGCGAAGACGAAGAAATCAAGTCTTCACACGCTTCAATCATCCACTTAATTTTTCGTTTGACGATCTTTGGTATTTCCGAAGAAGAAAAACACATAAAAAGGATCTTTTACCTAATTATATAAGTTAATGTACATAGTAAAAAAAAAAAAAAGAGAAAGGACAAATATATTTGTGAAGAATGTAAAAACAAAAAAAAACAACTATATACGAAAACTGTGCTATATAATAAATGCAAAGGGAATTTTTATATAATGCCATTTGCTCTCAATGTATAGTCTTCCGCTGTGTTTCTCAATCGTACTGGCGCGCGCATTTTTGCCTCCTGTGTACCTAAAAACTGAGGCGGTGAGGTGTCGCGTTGAGTGATTGATGTTTTGCAGCGCTCAGCAACTGATATTGTGTTTCATTGCTTTTTTTTTTGTTTTTCGTCAGTATTATGAAAAATGCATATAATAGCTTTCATGATATTTCATCGTGAACTAAGGGGTTGGTCGTGACCACCTCTTTTTTTTTTTCTTTATATGCTTTCGCTTCACTCTATCATTGAGTACTTTGTTTGCGGTCTTCTCCCTTCTTTTTCTTGGATGGAGGAAGCGGAGTTTTGTTCTTCCTTATTGTTTTCAGTGCCTTTTTTCTCCATCACCACAGAAATAAAACAAGTTTTGTTTTGCTCCTATTTTTTGTGCGTCAAATAGGTTTCTGGAGCAGTATTTTTTTTTTGTTTTTCATTTTGCAATGGAAAGGTATGCGGTCATCGTATTTCTGTTCCTATTGAGTAAATCTGGAGTTTTCTTGATCATGCACATGTTTTCTTTTTGTTTTCTTCAATATTGTTACTTGTTTTTCTCTGTTATATTTTTCCGGCGCATAACAATTATAGCTTTGGAGTGCTAGTTCCCATAATTGCAAGTCCGCTGTCTCATAATGCGTTTCTTAGGATTTGGAATAAAGTGGAGCTGTAGATGGCCTTTCTAGTTTTTACTTTTCACACTTTGACATTGTGCTCATATATATATATATATGTTTTTTTTTTTTTGATCTATCTTTAAAGGGGGATGAGGGTGTTGCATCCGTATTAAAAAAAGAAAAGTGTAGACAAGTCATTGCCTTCACCGTACACACGCATAGAGAAAGAGAGAGAGAGGGAGAGAATGACAAGGACTATCTCTTTATTTCTCAGCGCACTATGTAAGTGGCCATTTTGATGTGTTGCGATAAATTTGTTTGCGCACTCCCCGTGATTGGATCTCTGGGACATGGCAGTCGGTGTCGCGGTCGCAGCCTCAACAGAGTGCGTTCAGAAGGCCTTTGTGCCGCTGAGCTCACAAGAGATGGACTCGGGACGAGTGGAATTTCTCTTCCGCCGCTGTTTTTTTTTTTTTTTTGTATTTTTGCAGTTGTGGACAATATAGAGCGAAGTGGGTTTCAGATAAATGTCTTTATTTCCGTGAAACACTGGGATGAGGTGAGAAAAGAGGGATCCGAAGGCACCCAATGCAGTTACACCGAAGACTTTTTCAGCGTTAACGACGCCAACGGCTTCTCCTTGAAAGTATGAGAAACGGCTTTGTGTGCGAACTTCGGCCAAGTGATACAAAACAACTGCAAAATATAATTATCGATGGCCCAAAGACAGTTGCGTCCTATTGTGTAAAATGCTGTTAATTCTTTTACTTTCCACTTATCGTATTGAACACAGTGTATCTTTGTGCGAAGAAGCTAATTTGTGTGGACTGATATGTATATGTATCTATCTTTATCTATCTATATATATATATGCCTTTTTAGAGGTCTTCTTTTTTAAAATATAATTAAGAAAAATTACTTCTTTACATATTTATATACCTTTATAATTCTGTATTTGTGCATATATATTTTTTCTTATTATTGTTTGTAATTGCTTTTTGTATTTTTATATAAAACCGAATTTGTCTCCAACTATAGGTTATTGGTATTGTTGTGGGAGTAGATTTTTTTTTTTTTCATTACTTTTTTCTTTACACGAACTACATAGCAACACGTAGCAGAAATCAATAAAAAAAAACTTTTTTTTTTTTTGAATTATTATTCGTTTTATTATTCATAGCAAAACTGATGTTGCACGTCCCGACGATTGGTACGATTTTCAAGTCACTGCGCAACATTGTCGTTGTTGGTGACAATGATATGGTGATTACGGATATGAATCCTCCGGCGTGCGATTTTTTTGGCTGGACGGTGGATGAGGTACAGGGTAAGAGCATTACCTTCCTTGTTCCAAACTACCCGTTAGATGTGCAAGACAAGGTTGTGACGCTCATCGCACGACTGAAGAACTCCGTAGACATTCCTGTGGTGATTCAGTCCACGCGTGACCCCCATGCCACATTAGTTGGTTGGACTATGTTGCCCATAATCCTTCCGCGAGTCTTTGACTTCGGTGTTCATATGAATATTCGTGCAGCCCTAACTCCCAAGCTTTGTGTGGATGATTTGAACTTCAATGGGCACCGAGTTTTCGTTCGTGTGGATTTTAACGTTCCGTTTGATAAAGCAACGGGCGGGGTTCGTGACGACACTCGTATCCGCGCTGCTATTCCAACTATTGCCAAAATTGTGCGAGATGGCGGTTGCGCTATAGTTGGATCGCACCTGGGCCGACCAAAAAAGCCAAACGAGAATGATTCCCTAAAGCGCATTTTACCGCTTTTTGAGGAATTGTTGGGGCAAAAGGTATTTTTTTCTGAGACACTCGATGATGCCCCAAAAGTGGTTGAAAAAATGAAAAAAGGTGAAGTGTTGTTATTGGAGAATCTCCGGTTTTTCCCCGGAGAAGATTCAAAAGATAACCTGACGCGCCACCGCACGGCGGTAAAGATGGCATCTTTTTGTGATATTTTTGTCTGCGATGCGTTCGGTACAGTACATCGCATGACGGCAAGTATGACAGGAATCCCACGTGTATTGGGTGCTGGGGTGACTGGTTATCTTATTGATCGCGAAATCAAAGCAATTAACAAGGTTATGCGTAATCCTGCTCGCCCACTTCTTGCCATAGTAGGTGGATCGAAAGTGTCTGACAAGATCAGTGTGCTTTCGAGTATTATGAATATTGCGCAAACGGTCATTATTGGTGGGGCTATGGCGTATACCTTTCTTGAAGGTATGGGACATACATGCGGAACTTCTATGGTGGAGCGTGTGACGAAGGAGAAAGGGAGAGATATGGATTTACACGGTATCTCTCGTGACTTGATGGCTTATGCCAAGGCAAGGAACGTCAGTGTTATTCTTCCCATTGACCATAAATGTGCAAAATCATTTAAAAACGAAGAACCATTTATTACAAGTGGGGCTGATATTCCTGACAACTATATGGCGCTTGATATTGGACCTAAAACAACAGAGCTTTGCTGCAAAGCTGTCGCAAATTGTCGTACCCTTATTTGGAATGGACCTCTTGGTGTCTTTGAATTTCCGAACTTTGCAACAGGGACAACCTCTTTGGCTGAGGCAGTGCGCGATAACACACAACTTGTTTCTATTGTTGGTGGAGGCGAGACCGCCGCGGCTACGAAGCGTTACAAGGACTGCTTCACGCACACAAGTACTGGTGGTGGCGCATTTTTAGAGCTTCTGCAAGGCAGGGCTTTGCCTGGTCTTGTCTGTCTGACGGCTCAAGCCTCTCCCAAGCTTTAATGATGATTGCTTTTTGGTTTGTTTTTATTAGCGTCACACATATAGTATTTTTTGTGAAAGCTAGAGTTACCGATTGAAGGGCAACAAGAAGTGTTCTTTTAGGAAAAGTATGGACATGTAAACCGCAATGACATTTTTTTTTTTTTTCGTATAAAACCTTTGTGTAATTTGTCTTAGAACAAGTTAATTGTAGAAGAAGAGAAAGTTTTAGGAGAAAAACAAAGGGAGAACGGAAGGATAGTGACTCTTTCGTGAGTGAGAAACAGAAAAACGGACAATCAAAAGTTTGATAATATTATACACGCCATTACGATTTTTTTTTAGGGGGGTAGTTATATTGAAAGAATGCTTCTTATCCTTGATGATGCGCACACACGTGTGCGCTGCGTAGCACTGAGGGAGATTGAAGAAGAACAAAAGAGGGGATTTATTTGTAAGTACACTTTTTTTTTCGAAGTCATGATTTTTATTATTTTTTATTCTTTTTTTTTTTTGCATTTTGTTGTTATTGTTGGGGTTATTTGCCTTTGTCAGCGTTTTTTTTTTTTTTTCTATTTACTATATTATACGACACAAAAGGGAGAAATAATACACAATATATACACATATATAGATATACATATATATATATATATATATATATATATATAGAAACATCTATATAGGTATATATACATATATACGCATATATTTATTTATATTTATATATATTTATATATATTTCGTTAAGGAAACGTCAACTGACAAAAGTAGGTTTAAAATGAGTATTGACCCGCGAGATCCTGCTTTAGTCGAGAATCTGGTTCAACTTGCCAAGAATGCGGCGTCTGTTAACAATGCCGATCGAGAAAAAGCAGAAAAGGCTATCAAGGATTATCAGAATCGTGTTGATAAAGAATCTGGATTTCTGCTTCTTCTACTTAATATGGCCGCAACCTCTGGAATAGCGGCATCATTTTGTTCTATAATGTTTAAGAATACTGTGAAATTGTGCTGGAATGAAAAAACGGCAGAACATTGTATTATGGAGTGTGATAAGAGTATAGTACGTGATACTGTACCAGAGCTTATGTTGCGAGCTTCTTCAAATGTGCAGAGAAACCTTGCTGAAGCCATCACTTTAATAGCAGAGATAGACTTTCCAAAGAAATGGCCTAATGCCTTGGACCGTATTGTGTATGTACTAGCTAATGAGGCCGAGGTTGCTGTCCAGAGTGCAGCACTCTCAACTGCTCACAGTATTCTCGGCCAGTATCGCGAGCAGGGTGACTTTTCTGAGGACTTTGTTCATGACCTGCGTATTATCTATACCGCACTGACCTCACCGCTGTTGCACTCCATGGAGAAATTGCTTGCAGAGATGGATAAAGGTAGCGCGGCGTCGGATTTAGCTTGTAAGGGCCTTGTATCGGCTGTGGAATGCCTACGGGACTTGACTTCTCTCGATCTTGGCGACGAATTTATTTGGGGCATGAATAGAATAGTGCATATTCTTTTAAGGTGTTTACAGTTCAGTAGCGTTACGGTAGACCGGGGTGCCCTCATTGAGCTGAAGTCTGTGGTTATGTCTTGTGTGGCCCACTTTTTACTGCACTTTGATGAGGATGTTGAAAAGCACGCTGGTGATTTTCTTAAAGTTGTGTGGGACACTATTGCTTCACCAGAGAGTCAGGATACGGCGATGGACGATTTAGTTATTCAAGGAATGAATCTTCTCTCTGCGGCTTGCCGTGGCTCTACGCGTGAGGTGCTGGACAATGAGGAGGTTTTGCATAACCTTGTAGTTCAGGTAATTTTACCGAATCTTGCCCTTCGCCAGGATGACATGGAATTGTATGAGAGTGAGCCAGAGATATACATTCAGCGGGATATTGAAGGTAGTGATTTTCATACGCGCCGTCGCGAAGCGGGTGATTTGGTACGATCCATGATACTTATGTTTCAAGAAAAATCTACGAATCTTTTTCTTGGTCAGCTTCAGCAATTGATGGCTGCTGCCGTAGGAGGGGATTGGAAAGCAAAGGATCTCTCTGTTTATCTTTTCTCAGCTGTCGCACTTGATGGACAACATGGAAGCAGCCAAAGAGGTGTGTTGCGACGTCTCAGTGATGTTGTGCCTTTCAACACATTTCTGGAGCATCACATAATGACAGAATTGGCCTCTGGGGTGGGCGTGCAGAGTCCATTTATTATTAAAGCAGACTGTATTCGATTTGTTGCTACATTCCGCTCTCATATTGATCAACGACTTCTACCAAATATAGTCGAAGTTCTCATAAACTGGATTAATTGTCCGGATGAGGTAGTTTACTCTTACGCCGCGCACGCCATAGAGAGAATTTTTACGATTCAGCAGATTGGTACTCAAGAGTTTGCTATCACAGAAGCCAATATTGGTCATAAAATTCCTTTGCTACTTCAGCATCTTTGCATGCGACTTCAAGAGGAAAAACGACCTAATGCGTACGTTATCCGATGTCTTCTTCGTGTGTGTCAAAATTGTCCTGACGGTGTTTCACGATATGTGGGCGATATCATTACGTGTATGGTTCTTGTGCTTAAAAGTAATGCCAAAAACCCGTCAAATCCTCTTTTTAGCCACTGCCTATTTGAGGTTATCTCAAAGTGTATAAAGATCCGCCCTGAAGACGGTGCAGCAATTGAGGCTGCCCTGTGGGAACCTATGATATATATTCTGCAAAATGATGTATTGGAGTTTGTGCCTTACACTCTGCAGATCATGGCACAGCTGCTTGATACGCACGGAAAGGGCTTAGTGGAACCGCCGGCACATTACCAACCTTTACTGGAACCGCTTCTCCTCCCCGACACATATCAGCACCGGGGAAGCATCCCCGCTGTTGTGCGTCTTTTGGTTGCCTTCATAGAGCATTACCCTCAGTTTATTCACAGCAAAAACATGACTGAGAAAGCTCTGTCGGTATTTCGTTCTCTACTTGCGTACAAGAACTATGACCATGAGGGTTTGAATATTCTGACCACAATAGTTATCGCATACCCGAAGGAGATTATTATCCCAATGATGGGAGCTGTGTACCAACTACTCTTTCAGCGGCTACAAAACTCTCGAACACCAAAGTATGTTCGTATCTTTCTCATCTTTATGTCGATTGCAGTTGTGGTTCATGGTCCTAACACGGTGGTTGAAAAGGTAAATCAAATTCAAGGTGATCTCTTTTTTATGATTTTACAGCGTGTCTGGTTGCCTAACGTGCAGAAGGTGACTGGTGTGTTGGAGCGTAAGGTGTGCTTGGTGGCGTTGGCAAATATTCTTGGTGAAAGTGCAGAGATACAGAGAAACGGTGATGCATGGGCTGACTGTGTGCTTAGTTGTCTTAAAATTATTCACGGAAGTGTCGAAAGCGATGATACCACAAGCTTTACACCCGTCACTACAACCTTGGGGGACTTGAAACAGACCGTTGATGACTCTGGATTTACGAATACTTTCTGTCCGCTGGAGGGCGCCGTGCGTGCGCCTGTAGACGTTTGCCAAAACGTAAAAGATCCCGATATGTACTTCCGTCAACATATCCAGCAGGTTTTGCGTGGACCTAACGGGGCACACTTTGCAAGTCTTTTGCAGGCAAAACTGAGCCCTGATTTACTTGCATTGGTGCAGTAAAGAGGTACGCGTTTGTGCACGTTTGTGTTTATCTGTCTGACTGTCTGTCTGTGTGTCTGTGTGTCTGTCTCTCTCTCTGTGTGTATACACGTGGGGCGTCTAATTTCACAAAAATGTGCGGATGGAAAAAAAAAAGAAGAAAGAATGAAAAAGAGAAAAAAAAAAAAAGGGTGAATAAAATATTTAAAAAAACAATGAAAGGTTTTTCTCTGTATGTGCTTAAGTGTGTGTGTGTGTGTTTGTAGACGGGATGAGGGGCTGTAGGAGAGAGGGAGAGAAGGAATAGGAGTGAAAAGGGAATTGAGATCCACAGCGTCAATACTGATGTATGCCAATTTGTTTCGTAACTTATGAGTATTAGGTACGTGATTGATGGGTGAAGGTTGACGCTTTTTTTGTTTTATGTTTGGTTGGCGCAAGTACATCAGAGGAGAGAGGAAAAAAAAAAAAAAAGAATAGCGATAAAAAAAAAGCGAAAAAAAAAACACTATAACAATATTTTCAGGTTAATATTACACATAGAACTAATTGTTTGGATTAATTGATGTGCTCCTTTTGGTATACGTGCAGTAGTGCTTTTCGATGTTTATTATTATTATTATTTTAAATCTCTCTTAGCGTATGCATACTTATATTTCTCTGCATGTTACTTTTCCCCCACCTTTTTCTTCTTTACTCAGCTTTCCACTTCTCAGTGCAATCCTTACTACATCTCACATCATAGTCTGCTAATGGACTTGGCCGTGGGCCGCGCGACGCCGTTTGCGCAGTCGTCAAACTATCGCACGGCGCTCAACCACTCGTTCCGGCGCGTGTCGCCGTACGCCGCAAAGTCGCACTCGAAGCGCAAGTGCCCGAGCTGCGGCGTCTGGGGGACGAAGGGCACCGCGTGCGCGCTCTGCGGCGATGCCATCCCGCCCCCGCCCCCAAAGGCCAAGTCACAGATGCCGCAGGCGGCCCCGGGCCACGCATCGCCACTGGGAATTGCTTTCGCAAAGGAATCATCGCCATCGCCTTATTCCGACTCGCCAGACGGGGCGGCGGGTGTGTCGTGCAGTCGTGGGCATTCGCGTGCGGATACTCACGCGACGGGCGATCGCTTATCCACAACAACAAAAAAAGTTCAATGCGATTACTGTGGCATTTGGGTAACTCGTGGTAGTGTATGCGTTCTTTGCCGCAAAGTAGCCTGAATAATATCTGTTCATTTAGACTTGCTAAAAAACTATTTGTATTATTATTATTATTTTTATTCATTTATGTGAATTGTTTATATATATATATATATATATATATTATTTATTTATTTGTTCAATGCATCTGTACACTGTTTTCCACAATGAAGAATGAGAGGAAAATAAAAGACATAAGAAAAAAAAAAAAAGTACCTCACCATGCTTTCATGAAGAGGTATACATATCTGTGAGTTTGTGACGCGAAAAATGATTACATTTATGACATCATTCGTTTTTTTTTTTTTTTGTTTCTCATCTTTTCGTTCATTTTTTTTTTTTTCGTTGCGGGGTGGCTATCTAATTGTTTCCATTTACTCTGTCTCTTGTAAATAGGACTGAAGAGAACAAAAAAAAAAAAAGTGTAGTGCTTTGCAAAAAATGGCGACTTTTGTCTACGCAACTACGCTTGATTTTGTCAATGGCATTCAGTTCGGCTTAAACAATGAGGTTATTTCATTTGATTCAAAAGAGTACCCTTCACTATCAGACTTAGCTCGGGGAATGATTCTTAGGTCCATCAACGGCGCTCCTATAGTACGGGCCAAAGAGGAACAGCAAATTCGTGTAGGCACGAACGCTGACATGATTCTTGTATTTGTTTCGCAAGAGTCTCCGCAGCGCGATGAATTCGATATCAGTTCGGGCGATGACGAGGACGCCGCCTTTCAGAACCCAAACCAAAGTCTTAGTAGTATTCATAACGAAGATGCCCCCGCACTACCAATGAGTGTGGAGTTCCTGCACGAGGTGGTGGAGAAGGCGGGTCCGGGCAAATGCATTATCATTGTGAGCGATGGTGTGAACCCGGCGTTTCCGATTGCAATGGCAGCTGAGTACGCTTCTTGTACGCTCATGTACATTAATACAGTGGCTCGACTTAAAACCCGACAAAGTCTTGGACAAGCTGGAGAGTTTTTTCGCAAGTCCTTGGAAAAAGGCCTTTGGATTTTCATTGAACAGGCAACGAAGTCCATTTCACTTTTGCAGAAGTTGGCGGAGTGTATCACGGCTGCTGAGCGAGCGGGAACTATTCACAACAAGGCGCGCATTTTTCTGATGTGTGAGCCACATCCGCACTTTCCCGAAGTTCTTCTCAAAGGCGGAGTAACGCTTCGCAGCACACTGAGCCGCGACACAGGCGTGGCACAGCTTGAGAGTGATCTTCTTGTGAGCAAAGGGGCACTGCCGCTTGTTCGCGGTGCCCCGGTGGCGAAGGCGCCGGGGGATGCGAAGCCGATCATCAAGAAGGAATTGCGACAGGTGAAGATATCGTACGAGGTGAGCATTGTGCCTCTCGAAAAGAGCGCTTTTATGGAAATGAGCCAAAACTTATCCCCTCAAGCTGAACGTGAAAACATTTCTAGTGATGGAATTACGCGTATTGCAAAGTATACATTTGGCGCTAATGAAAAGTTTGTGTCGCTTTGTAAAGTGGCTGAAGGTCGCTACGCCGTGGGCACAACTGGTGGGTATGTTTTGTTTTTGGACGTGGATGGTTTGCCGCTTATTCAGTTCCGTCCTCACAAGACATGTGTGTGGGATTTGGCCTTTGCTTCTGCATACAACTTTGCTACTGCGTGTGGAGATGGAACAAGTACCATTTTTAATTACTCCCTTGCGGGTCAGGGTCTTACCGCAACATCGGTAACATCATTTCACAGTGATGTCTTCGCTGTGACATACGCCGATAACAATGACCCCAATAGTGCAGTTTTATCGGGAGGATTGAGTGCAACAATTTGTGTTTTGCATTCTGATCGCCAGAGCAGTTCCTTTGTCCCCTCTGGAACATCTATCCAAGCCATGCGGTCAACGCAACGGCGACATGTACTTGTGGGTTGTGGTAGTGGTACTTGCTTCTTGTT
The DNA here is from genome assembly GCA_030849725.1 of Trypanosoma boissoni. Lineage (NCBI taxonomy): Eukaryota > Euglenozoa > Kinetoplastea > Trypanosomatida > Trypanosomatidae > Trypanosoma > Trypanosoma boissoni. The sequence goes on from JASANW010001354.1 coordinate 16,096, forward strand.
TGACTCTACAACTTGCAGAGTTATTGAGGCCACAGATCGGCATCAACGAAAGGTTCCAGCAGTGGCATGCTACGGTGATACCGCCGCAACAGGAGGTCTCGACAAATGTCTTCGTGTCTGGGATGTGCGAAGTGGAGTGCGCTTGGTCAATGAAAAGACGATGTCGGAGGTTATCACTGCTGTTTCGATAAATGACAGACACATTGCTGTGTGTAGCGGAACAAATCTGTGTGTTTGGGACGTGCGTCAAATGTCCTATCCTTTGACATCGAAGAAGAACGCGTCGAAAGACTTCACGCGGGGGCTTGCCATAGATGGAGATATAATAATCACTGCCTCAGCAGACGGCGTGACAAGTTTCTGGTCGCTGGGATCTTTTACCGAGTAAAAGTGAAGGTCAAGGTGACTCGAGTGAGTCAATAAAAACAACTTTTTTTGTTGTTGTTGTGTGTGTGTGTGTGTGTTCTTGATCTTGCACGTTTGATAAAGTTAAATGTGAAGATTAAAAAAAAAAAAAAAGAACAAGAAAAGAAGTAGGAAGAAGTCATGGGCGATTAAGACATGAAATGCAGAAAGGTCATAATATTCCTGGAATGAAGAAGTTTTTTTTTTTTTCTGTGTGGGAGTGTAATTGCTGCTTATAAGTTATCTTAGTGTGAGTTCAAATATAATAGTTCTTTTTTTTTTTCTCGAGGGAAACCATACTTTTTCATCCATTTAGTGCACTTTTATAAATATAAACAAAAAGGGAGGAGTAAATACGTATTGTAAATTGCTGGAAGGTGCTGGTGGTGGCTGTTGTTCTTTCTCTTACAATACTGCTGCTCGATTCTTTTGTCTTATATCATTATTATTACTATTACTATTATTGCTATCATTATTCTTCTTCTTTTCCTAAAAGAAAGAAAGAAATAAAAGAAAAAAAAAATGACCAGAAGCCGCGCTTTGTAATGCTTTGGGTGGTTTTATTCATATTCCTACCTTCACTGGGAAAGATATTCTTTCACAAATCGCATTGGTTTGGAAAAAAAAAAAAAAAAGAATTTGAGCGAAATGTTAAGTAGTATGTTATGTGTGTGTTTCTTTTTTTTTTTTTTTGTGTGTGTGTGTGCTTTATTGCTTTGTTCTTGAGCTGTTCTCGACATCCATCTTTTGTTCTTCCGCGTTTTCACCACGCACTACCTATTATTACATTTATTACTCACCTTATACTAGACTTAGTCGCATTTTATTTTACTTTTCCCTTTGTTGGAGCTTTGTCAATAGGTTTTGCAGAAAGGCACCTCCAATGGCGAAGACCCCGCCCCCCACCGCAGCGGCGCCGGGGCCCTGCGAGAGTGACACGGCGGCCGACTGCATCCGGAAGCTGTCCGGCGCGCTGGAGCACTTCGACGCGGCCGGGCTTGTCCTGAGCCCCGACCACCCGCTTGTCCCGCAGGCGGTGGAGCAGATCCTCATCACGGACGACTGGTCCTGCCGCGCCTGCGGGCGGACGAGTCTCCGCACGTGCCCCGAGACGGAGAGGCCGCACCGGCGGCACTTGGTGCGCGTGGCGCAGGAGGTCCTTCGCCTCGTTGGGGCGCGGACCGGACAGCCCGTTGTGCGCCCGGCGGATCTCTCGTCGAGTCTGAACGGCCGCCTGCGACTGCGCGTGCAGCGCCGCATCGCGATGAACCCGCAGGCCCTTCTGCTCGCGTACTACTACGCGGTGCTGCCGGACCCGGACGTGGACCCGCTGCTGCGCGAGTGCGCGCTGCACCTGGTGGAGCTGCTTGGCGAGCTGCGGCGCTGCGGCACGCGGGAGGACGTGGACGAGCAGTTCGCGGCGGCGCTGCTCTCCTCCGCTGCGCTGACGTGGAGCGAGTACGCGCGCAGGGCGGCGGAGGACCTGCGCGCGCCCAAGGCCGCCGAGCACCGCGCCTGCACGGCGGTCCTCGTGAACGGCGCGAGGGAGGCGTACATCGCCGCCTCGCGCGAGCTGCGGCGGGCGCCGGCGGACGGCAGCCTGAAGGCGTTTGTCGGGGCGCTGCGGGACCGCCTCGCGCGGCTCGCGTCGCGGGAGGACCTCGACGCGCTCGACGCGACGCTGCGCGGGGAGGCCGGCGAGCCGGACGCCCGCCCGCAGCAGCTCGCCGCCCCGCCGCTGCTCTCCGACGCGCACACGAGCGGCTCCGACGCGGAGCGCCGCGACCCCGCCGCGCCGATGGGGCCCGCGCTCCCGCCGAACTGGTACGTGGACGAGCACGGCCGCTCCCGCCCGCCCCGCGCGGACCCCGCGGAGCAGCGCCGCGAGGCGTACCTCCGCCTCGAGTTCCGCGCGCGCAAGGCGTACGAGTCCGTCATCACCGTCGCGGACCGGCGCGGCGAGAGCGGCGCGTCGCCGCAGGAGCGCGTGTCGCGCGCGATGGGCGACGCGCAGCTCGCGCTCCTCGCGGAGCAGTGCAATCAACACCCGCCGGACCTGCAGGGCGTCCCGCGGTTCCTCTCCGTTGTCATTGAGGGACTCCTCAACGCGCTCCCGCGGCGCCTGCGCGCGCAGGTGGAGCAGGAGGTCCGCGATGTGCTCGACTGGCAAATTGTGCGCCGATCCGTCATGGGGAGCCCGGGGAACATCGCCGCGCTCATGCGGTACGTTATGGGAAAGGTCGCCGAGTTTGGTGCTCCCGCAAAGGCAGAGGAAACGATGCGGCGCGCGGACGACATGCGGCAGCAGCTTGAGAACTGCACAACGGACTTGGGAACCGCCGTTGCGGACGCCTTTCGTTTGATGCTCGCGTCCATCCGCCAACTGCAAGAGGACGTCGCGCGGTACTCGCTCCTCTCCATCACGCCGCAGCTGCGCGAAAACGCCGTCAAGTTCATACGCGAATTTGTGGCCGAGTGCCTCCCACCAGTGCCGCAGTGGGACAGCTCCCTCGCCCTTCTGCGCAAGTACTTCACCGATGAGCGTGTGGTGCGCAGCGCCGCGTCACCAGTGTCTGTGTCGTCCACAGCGCTCTCGGAGGGAGAGCGGCGCATGCGCGCGGGATTGTTTTACGGCGCACTCGATCTGCTGCGCAGCGGTGGAGTGCAAACCGCAAACCGCTGGCGCGAATACCCGGCCGAGTGCCTTTTCTTTGAAAAGAGCGTGGTTTTCTACGCAGCCAACGCGGTGCAGGAGAGCAGTTTGCTTTTGCTGCTTTCGGGGAGCATATCTACAGTGCTCCGGGGAAAAGGCATTGATTCGCGTGTCATCAACGATGCGCTGAAGCAACTGCATGACAAGTTTCTATCCATCCTCACTGAAGGCCTCACACTGCCCCACCTCAAGACGGCTTTGACAGATCTCGTGAATGAGGCTCTTGCGAGGATCCGCGGGGCCTCCCCGCTGACGGAGTTCGAAGCAAACCAACTTCATGGAACTTTGGAAAAGATGACCGACACGAACGGCAGTCTTTACATCACATTTGAGAGGCGCGTTCTTCAGTTTATCGAAGCCGCTGTCGCGCAGGACCAAAGCGATGCAGCCCCACTGGGCCTAGTGACGGATTCCCTTCGTCGCGTTGCCACGCTGATGAACCACATGTTAGTCTTTAACTGGGAGGTTTACCAACCGTTCTATAAGGAAATTCTCCCGTTGCTTACACAAAGTGCTGACACATCGGGACAAGACTAAAAAAAAAAAAAAAAGGTCGACGTTGTGGATGAAAATATGAAGCAAAAAAAAAAAATAATACAAAATCAAAAGGAGAAAGTCAAAAATATTACCAAAAAAAGAAAGAATTAAAGAGTACGTACGCAGAAGAAAGGAAAGGTAAAGAGGACGACATACTGACTCCTTATCAGTTTCAACACTTAGTCGTACATATATATATATATATATTGTACGCACCGAAGTTGGAGAAGATCAAGAAGGACAGTAACAAAAAGAAAAGCGAAGATGATCTCATCGAATGAAATAAAACTTTAACGTTGAAGCGAATGGAATGAATACTTTTTACCCAGCAAAGCCTGTTGTTATTATTATTATTATTATTAATATTATTATATATGTATGTGTGTGTGTATTCTTTCTTTTCTTTCTCCGTTTCCTGACGAACACGTTTGTCAAAAATCCACGCAGTTGGATGGTTGTGAAAAGGTTGCCAAGTTGAGTATGGATCATGAGTTTAAAGATTTTGTTTTTTAGTGGTATTATTGCGATTCTGTATTTATGTATATATATATTTATATATAAAGAAAATTTTGAAGTGGGTTCGTTTCTTCTTTTTCGGCGTTTTGTGTCTGTTTTTTTTCTTTATATTTTTATTTTTTTTTCTTTCTTTTATTATATACATATATATATATATATATATATGTATATTCTTAATAAATGATTTAACAGAAAAAGCAATAACAGGCTTTTTTTTTTGTTTAGTGGTTGAAAACAAAAGTATGTATCCCCGTTCAACGGCACCTGCAGTTGAAGATGCTTCTCTTTTGCAGCGCTTTATAAACGAGCAGAAACTTGAAGATAAAGGACTTCCAATAGGCGAGCTGCGTCGGCTGGAAGGAACGGGACAGATCGCTCTCGGCGTTGATGGCACAAAAATTATGGACACGATTACCAATGCAGTACGGGAAAACGAAAAGGTTGCCATCTACGCTTCTACGGTTCCTGTAACGATATACGAGAAGGTGAATGACATGTGCAACTCGCTACTGGCTATCAAGAACAGTTCGCATATTGTTGTTTTCAATGGCATTCCGTTCAACCATGACACAGGTGAGGTTTTCACGCGGGATAAGGAAAGGAACGCAATTGCCACAGATGTGACCATTCTGACAGGATTGGATAATTCAAGACTTTCAAAGATGCCACAGGCAAAAGCTTTGGATATTCAGAAGAAATTGGCTAACCGTTTTGTTATTGAAGAGGATGTGGAGAAGAGTATCATTAAGCTTTTTCGTTCAATGCTTAAGAACACCATGCGGGCGCCGTATCTTGCGTGGGCTCAGTTGTCCGCCCTATTCCACCCTGAGAACCGCGCTGTCTCAGATGTGTATGGGTGCATTGAGCTCCTAGCCTTTCCTGGAATTGATCGTGTTATCACAAACATAAATGTGATGAAGGGTTGCTTTGACATGGTACGTAAGTCCGCTGTTTTAGAAGCCTTGAACGTGTCTGAAAATGATTTTTCCAGCTTGGTTATGCTTGATACACGGAACAAAATTATGAAGCCTGTTACTCTCAAGTTTAACAGTTTTGAGGATATGTGCAAGAAAATTCGGCGTGTAGACGATTACTCTCTTGGATCTTCTTATGCAATCACATTGGAAAGCGAATTGAAGCAGACCCCTGATAATTCTGCGGTGCATTCACAGATTTCTCTTTCCTTGAATAGCATCGCTCGAAATTTGATGGCGCTATCTTGCCCTGTTCTTACCCTTTCTGCTCCGCATGTCTTTCAGTTGTCCGCGTTATACGACTCATTTGAAGGACAGTACCCGCAGATACCCCGAGTTATTTTGGGAACGCCTCTTCCGCCTATTATTTACTACATGTTCTCCGTAGGTGTTTTGTCACCAAGCGTACTTGCTGCGCTCACTCAGGACTGCATCGTGGATGACTGGCCGCTTGTGGACTCTCAGAAGTACCGCAGCGTGGCAGAGACCATTCTTCCTCTTCGGGTACAGACACTTTATCAACTTGCTGCTGCATTACGCGAAGAGCCCTACCGTGGAATGTCGTGGTTCCGTCGATATAATGTTTCAAATGGTCGAGTGAGCAAGATAAACAACCCACCTGATATTAATTTGGATCTTTGGACTTTGGGAGGTGCATGCATATCGGGAGACTTGTACTTTTCCGATGTCATGGCTTTCGCTAATACGGCGACGTATTCACGAAACCTTGTGTACAGAACAAAAGAGGAGACACTGGCAGTTATTCTTCTGCAATGCCTTGACCTACTTGGATATCTTACACATGAAACGCCACAGGCTGAAGCTACCAAGACACAGTCAAGTGAACCGTCGATGTACGGGAATTCATTAAAAGTATGCACTGTTGGCACTTTAAGTGAATACCTTGTTCTACTTATTGAATTATCGCGTACTGGTGCCATTACCCACGAGCCTTTCAAATTGACTGTGAATGAAGAAAACGGAGGAAGCAATGTCACGCCGGAGATTAGACTCGCCAGCCGTATTCTCTCAATCATTCCCGTCAACGTTTCACGACCTTGGACTGGCCCTTTAGACGCGGAACTGGCCGCGTTCAGCATGCTATCTCGCATGATGTCTCGTTCCCTGCGTCAACTTCTCGAAGTTGTAATGGCAATTATGTTTCTTCAACAAACTTCTCAGCTTTCGGTAGGTCAGATAAGCGAGATAGAGAAATCGCTGCCATTTATGACTCCTGTTGAGTTCAGTGGAGGTGTGCTGGTTCAGTACATCCTGATGAATCAAGGGTGCACAATATATGACGTGCAAGAGGCGTTTCCTGAGTGCCCATTCCTGCCCGAAGACGTTTCAACGCTTTACTTTTTCTGGGATATGGCAGTAAAGGTTCTGAGGTCGTTGCAGTCTGATAACGGCCCTCTTGTGGATCTCGATGTTCTGGACAGGGCTGCTGTAATAATGAAAGTCGCGTGGGAAAATCTCAGGCCAGATAAAGGTGTGAAGACGACGTATTACTCATGAGTCGTGAATAAAAGGTACTGAAATAGACCTTAGCGTTTGCACATGGAGAACATGCGGCAACATCTCACTCTCTCTCTCTCTCTCTCCCCCTCTATGTTTGTTTGTCTGTGTGTGTGTGTGTATGTGTGTGTTTGTGTGTGTATTATTTAAATTTGATAGAAGAGGTTTACTAATGCGCTATGATTGTTATCAATAAAAGTAATAGGGCGTAGGAAGGAGAGAGTGTATTCTGTGCATGCACAAGCTTCATTCATATACCTGTTGATTGACGTATGTTTGCGCAATTGTTTGAATACATTTTGTGGAAGTTGTAAAGAGTGTGATAAATGCATAAAAGAGTGGGTAAACTGAACGGGAAAAAGAAAAAAAAAGAACAAAAAGGAAAAAAAAAAGTAAAAAAAGAGGCAAGAAGTAAGTATATATTTATGTTTGTATATATATATGTATATATATATATATATATATATATCTCGTAATCAAGGAAAAATGGGAATACGAAGAATAATAAGAAAAATTTTAAAGGTCAAAAGGTCAGACTGAAAAAAAAAAAAAAAAAGAGAAAGGTGACCATACACACACACACATATACTCAGAATAAAGAAAAAAAACGCGAAATATATAACATAGAGACAAGGAAGAAAGTGACTATTTTTTATTACTTGGTGATTCACAAGGGCATTTATTTGGAAGAATGAGTACTGAACAAACCTAGAGCGGGATGAAAAGAAAAAAAAAAGCCACCTTAAACACCTTTTTTTTTTATTTCATTAATTACACTAGAATGCGAGGGTTACATGATGGGGTGCTGAATATATATATATTTTTTTTTGAGAGCGCTTTGGGAGTTGAGCCAACCTAAAGAGAAAAGCAAAAGTTCATAATTTGAATGGAATTTTTTTTTTTTTTTTCTGTGATGTGTTGTTTTGGTTCTACCAGTATTGCTAAAAAGAAAACTGAAATAGAGCGAAGTGAGGTTTTAGAGAAGAAGCCGACTTATAACGGTAAGAGTTGTGTGCAGGTTCATTTATGCGCCTGACGCTGCCGGATAATTTACGTACACATTCTTGTCTGAAAAAAAAAAAACACTTTACAATTCGCCATTGTATTCCTTCCTTGTCTTTTGCAACATCCACTTGATGTCCAAACTACACCTGGAAAATATATATGAAAGGAAAAGTGCCTGTGTTTTGTCTCTTGTTCGTGCTTTATTTTCTTCTGTGGCGCACTCAAAGAGAAGAACAAATGAAAAGAAGATAGAAAATAAAGGTGATTTTATATTGCGATGAGTTCCTATTCATAATAATTGTCAGGATCTTTTTGAAAGACAATAGTATGTGCTTTTGGTGACCGTATTCCGGTTTAGCGCGTTCAAAATTAGTGTGTAAGGCTTATAATGTCTTTTTTTTTTTCTCTTTTTCCTTTTTTCTAATATGAATATGAATATATCTATATATGTACTCAATTTAGTGGTTGTGCGCTTCATTCATACATTGATTTTTCTTCTCATGGTCGTTGGCGTCTCTGAAGTGGGTGTTGCGCACCAGCGCAAGCGCGCGCGGGACGAGGCTGACGGTTGTGGTGCCATTGATAACGGCGGCGATTCCGGGAGCGAAGTGGGCGATGTTACTGAGAGCTTTTCTGGGCCCACCAGTATGGCGAAGCTGTTCCTCCGGTGTCCATTTGATCCCTACGACTCCTTTGCGTCGGTGTGGCCGCGGCCAGAGTCGGGTGCGGCTGACAAGGTGCCCTACGCTGCCGTCGCGGACGCGCTTGCAGACATCAGCGCAGAGAGTTCACGACTTGAGTGTGTCCGGTGCCTTACGCATCTGTTCCTTGCGGTCATTCAGCGCTGCCCAGCGGACCTCCTCCCCGTCGTCTACCTCGTCATCAACAAGCAGGCCCCCGCACACGAGGGCGTTGAGCTTGGCGTGGGCGATGCGCTGCTGGTGAAAGTGATTGCCGAGTGCTGTGGTCTCGCCGAGGCGCACACAAAGGAGGCTTACCGGCAAACAGGGGATCTTGCGGAGGTGGCTCAGACAAAAAAACGCAAACAGGCGACGCTCGTAATACCCAAGCGTCTCTCTGCCGCCGCCGTATTTCAGGCGCTGCGCGAGATTGCTTTTATGACTGGCAAGGACGCCGCACGCCGCCGCGCGGATGTGATGAAGCGACTTTTGCGCGATGCCGTGGGGCCAGAGGTAAATCTTATTGTTCGTGCGCTTCAACAGAAAATGCGAGTTGGTCTCGCCGAGCCATCCGCGCTTGCTGCAGTCGGATATGCATTCGCTATTCATCACATTGGAAACGACGGCGTCATGAAGCTTACGCCAGAGCAACTCCAACAAGAGCTGAACACTGGAGCTTCTAACCTGACTCGTGTGTACTACGAAGTCCCAAGCTTGGATATTGTCCTTAATGCGGTGCTAAAACACGGTTTTGATGTTCTTGTTCCTACGACAGCTATTGCGCTCGAGCACGTGGGTGACCTTTCAATTCGACCGGGCATACCTGTAAAGCCTCAACTTGCTCACCCGACCAGTGGTATCACCGTTATTTTGGAACGCTTTCAAGGGAAATCATTTACGTCGGAGTACAAGTACGACGGAGAGCGGGCACAAATTCACTACGAAGAAGGAAAAGGCTTTCAAATATTTTCACGTAATTCGGAGACACACACAGGGAAGTATCCGGATGTGATTGCGATGTTGCCGAAAGTGTTTTCCAAGGATATAGTGAAATCATTTATCATAGATTCAGAGGTAGTCGCTGTTGACAAGGACTCCGGAGCTCTTCAGGCATTTCAAGTTTTACAACATCGAGGACGCAAGAATGTGTCTGCAGAGAGTGTAACGATTCCAGTGTGCGTGTTCGCCTTTGATATTTTGTATTTCAATGGTGAACCACAAATGTCAAAGTCACTGCAGGAACGTCGCAAAGTGCTGTACACACACTTCGCCCCGGTTACCTCACAATTTCAGTATGCTGTGCATCTGGATAGTAACGATGTGGGCGATATTCAGATGTTTTTGGACCGTTCCATTAGCGACGGCTGCGAGGGACTTATGGTTAAAGCACTCGAATATGAGGCAGCGTATGCCCCTGCGAAGCGCTCTCGCTACTGGCTCAAACTCAAAAAGGATTATATGGACGGTGTTACTGATACCCTTGACCTTGTGCCAATTGGGGCTTTTTATGGTAAAGGTAAGCGGACAGGAGTCTTGGGTGGTTTTCTCCTCGCATGCTACAACGCGGAGAGTGATGAGTACCAAAGCATTTGCAAAATTGGAACTGGATTCCAGGATGAACAGTTAGAGTCCCTCACACGTTCGCTACAGTCGTGCGTGCTCTGTGAGCAGCCTCGATATTACCAGACTGAGGAGAAACCGGATGTGTGGTTAGAGGCCTCCCAGGTTTGGGAGGTAAAAGCTGCCGATCTTTCAATATCACCTACACACCTTGCCGCATACGGACTCGTGGATCCATCGAAAGGCATTGCGCTACGCTTTCCACGATTCATACGTGTGCGGGAGGACAAGACTCCCCAAGATGCTACGTCCACTGCCCAGGTTGCGGAGATGTATCGTGCTCAGTCGCTTGCCCGAACAAACGTCATTGACGCCGATGGCTAATTACACACTAATCAGCATTTTTTACGCACTGAATAGTTGAGGAGAGGGAGGGGGCATTATTCATGTCTCTGCAGGTAATTTTCTTCTATTTTGCTTATATATATATATATATATATGAGACTGTGAAAAGTGTATACACGTTAGATCTCTTCTACTCTGTTTGTTTTCTTTTTCTTTGAACAGTGGAGGACAATGGGCGGGGCGCTGCGCGCCCTGGCGACGTGGCGCGGGTCGGCGCCGACAACGGGGCGCAAGAGGGCGCGCTCTCCTGAAAGCCGCGAGACGGAGAGCGACGAGGACACGCGCGAAGTGCAGCAGCTCCTCCGCCTTCGCGCCCCCACTGCGGCAGTCGGGGCGACGAGGGCGCACATGTGCCGATCGGTTCTCTCCGGCCCGGCGGTCGCGCGGACATATGGGTGCCACCACCACGCGTACCCCACTGACTCGCCGGACTCTGCGCACGGAACGGCACTCTGTTGGTCCATCGCGAGAGCTCCAATTTCGGTGTACGCGCTCCTGACGCTGGGCCGCGTCGCAAACAGCTGTCGAAAAGATGTTGTACTTTTTGACAAGGACATTGGTCTGTCGCTGTCATACAAGGCAGACCTTAGCTGAATTTGCATTTGACATTATTGTGTTTTGTTATTTTGAACTTGGAAGCAATACAACGTGTAATAGGCAAATGGTATGTCTCATAGAATTGCATCTCTTTATTCATTTTCTTTCGGTGTACATCGATACTTTGCTTTATCTGTATGTCCCTATATATATATATATATATATATATATAGAGAGAGAGAGAGAGAAAGGTGACTGCTTTTACGCCACTGTTTTTTTTTTTTTTTATTGTGTGTGGAGCTTGCCTTATTCTATCTCTTTTTTTTTCCTGCTGTGTAGTGCTATACGAACACGTAGAGATTGAGATAATAATGGTCGACATTACTGAACTAGAAAATGAGCTTGAGCACCTTGTAAATACCAAAGTCTTTGACGACCATAAAAAGAAGAATGTAGATGCAATTATTTCGTCGATACCAGACCCTACAGCTGAACAAGATTTAAACACAAAAGTGCGTCTCCTTGTACTGCGCTGCCGGGCGCTTACCTTGCTGCCTGTGTTTTCCAAGGAGGCAGAGCAAGACTGCACTGCCGCTCTGAAGTTACAGCACGATCGAGCGGATATTTGGATTCTTCTCAGCGAGTGCCTCGAGCGCCGCAACGCCCTCCGGGAGGCGTGCGATGCGCTTGACAATGCGCTTCGCATAGACGCACAGAGCGTCGAGGCCCTCTGCCGGTACAGCCGCCTTCAGCGTTGCCTTTCGAAGGAGGCGAAGCTCTCCTCGGCGGACCGGCGGCGCTCTCTCGCGGAGTCCGTCGCGCGCGGCAAGGCGGCCGTCGCGGCGTGCGTGTCGGACCCCGAGGCGTGGCACATGTTCTCCCTCGCCCTGCTCTCCGACGCGCTCGGCGACGGCGTCGCGCTCTCCGGCGTGTGGCGGGCGCTGCAGGCGATGCGGCAGGCGGCGCGGCTCGCCCCGGGCGACCCCGACGTGCACTTCAACATGGGCGCCATCGAGGGCCTTCTCGGGCACTTTGGCCGAGCCGCCACCGCGCTGCGCGACGCGCACGAGGCCGACGCGAGCCGCCTCCGCGGGTGCCGGAAAATGCTCGAGGACAATGTGATTGTGCTCGAGCGCGCGCGATCCCGCATGGAGAGCGCGCGGCACGTGGGGAAGCGGCGCTTTGCCGCGCTGCTCGCGAAGATCCCGGAGAGCCGCGCGCTCGAGTCCGTCGCCGCTGCCGACCCCGCGCAGGCCGCCGACGGGTCGTGCGCCGCGCCGCCCTCCCGCGTCGCCGTCGGCCTCGTCGACGTGGTGAGCGAGTCGGCGACCGAGCCGACCGTCGCGCTCGCCGCGGAGAAGTCCGGCGAGTTTGTTCTGCTCCTCTTCTACGGACTCAAGCGCGGGGTGCTCAAGGCAAACGACGTGATCATCACACTCACGTTTCCCAACAGCAGGGCAACGCGCGTACATCACGTCATTCCAGAAATTCCGCTCATAGAGTCTGGCGCACTGGATATGACCATGATGCAGGTGCAGGTCGACAACCAAACGACAGAGGTGAATGGATCGCCCTTTCCGTCACATATGCTTGCCGCGCCAACAATCTCGTCGCGGTTATTTGTCTAACAATGGAGGAAGGGAAGGTCCATATCTTGTTTGGAAAGACTACACAAAAGCAACGAGGGAGAGAGTTAAAGACCGATTGGTTTTTTGTTTTTCTTTTTTACAAGATATTTTTAATTACTTTAAACAACGCTTGTAACCCAGCTCTTTCTTATTTTGTTGTGTGTTCATTTTCCACAATTTTTTTTTTTGTTGTTGTCTATCTGAATGTGTCTGTGATGCATTCTTTTCTGTTTGCTTTATATTTTTGGTCAACTGGGCTCTGTAGCGCTTATTCTTTTTTTTTTTTTCACTTTTTTTTTTTTTTACTACTTCCCGCCTTCTTGCTTTTCGTTAAAATACCTCTATTTGGACTTGCTGCCCCTATAATCTTATTTTATCTCTAAAATGAAAATAAGTCGACGGCGAATATTGACATGGTGAATCGAATAAGTATTCAGTTATGTGGACGAGAAGGCTACGGCTGTGGTCGCTGCAGCGCTTACTTGTGCAACTCAACCGATGTGATCTCAAGGCATTTTCACGGCAAAAGTGGCAAGGCGTATCTTACGAGTCGTTGTTTTAATCACTACTTTGGCCCTCAAGAGGAAAAGGAACTTATGACCGGCACACACATAGTTCGTGATGTTTTTTGCTCTAACTGCGACTATTACCTTGGATGGACTTATGACTTTGCACACGCAGAGAAGGAGCGTTACAAAATTGATCGTTTTGTTTTGGAGCGCAATTTACTTGTGAATATCAACGACAATGCGGCGACCGATGCCACTGGCACTGCTGTGGATCCAAACCAAACAGCTCAGGTGGAATAGATTCATGCTTTGCGTTTGTAGGTACATGCGATTTTATTAATAGTTAACAGTCAGTATTTCAGTTGGGGAAGTGAGCAGGTGTGTGAGTGTGTGTGTGATAGGCTCTGGCAAGAGAGAAAAAAAAAAGAAAACTTTTTTTGCTTTGCAGAGATACAAGTGTGCTCTGCAGTGCGTGTTTGATAATGTCCGTGTCCAAAAGCTTTTCTGTGAACTCTATTGTAAAAAAAAAAACAAATGTAAAACGAATCACCCACTTTCTTTTTTCTGCCGACTTCAGGTAGACATTCTACGCTTTTTCGCCTCCGCCTTTACTTTTGAGTAAATTGACATTCAATCGAATGAATACCACTGCAGAGCGGCCCTTCTCGTTGACTGTGTTGGACCTATGTCTGCTGTCTAGTGGTTGGATGACGATCACAATGCAATCAACCCCAGTGATGAAGATAATCTAACGCGAAAAATAAAAAGAGATCGACAAACGACAAAAAGTAATTTGCCAAGTTGGTGTCTTTTTACATAAGCAAACGTGCCAGTGCTGCCTATGAAAAGTTGGTTTCCTACACAAAATGAAATTCAGGATGAAAAACAACGTGCGTGGGTGGGTGATGGGTCGGATGCAGGGGACAACCTTCTCGATAAACTTCTGCGCTCATTTGCTGTCGCCTCATGGGCACTGGCTGTATGGAGAGTGCAGCGAAATACAATGCTGGAGGCTTAGTGCATTAATTGGAATGTATATATATATATATATATATATATAAAGAATTTCTTGTGCTCTCTTTTGACCGAAGTCGAATGGCTACCGTTTCATCAGCTACATAGTAAACACTCTCAATGAAATTAATGGACACCATTTTTTTTTTTTTTTGTGTGTGTGTGTCGCTTGATTATGATTTGTTTTCGCAACTTCCTCTGTTATTTATACGTGTTCAACTTGATACTGGCTGCTCAAACGATGATCTAAGTGTATCTGCGTATGCAGCTACTGGCATTACATTCATCTTTACACCGGATTCGTCCCACCAGAAGGAATTTTCTATTTTTGTTTGTGTTGCAGTGCGGGTGTTTATGCAAGTGGTGTATGTTGTCTTTGTTCTTTTTTTATTTTTATTTTGTTATTATATGATCTTTTTCTCTCTTTTGCCCGCTTTTTCTTACTTTTTTTTTACTAAAAAAACTAACAAATAAACCTATGCGAATGACGTTTTAAAACCTAAAGTGAGATAAGCTTACGCACACTCGCTTCTTTGTTTCTTCTGTGTATACATATGACTGCGACTTGGAGCCCGCAAGTTGTGGAGGAGCTTTTGTTCCGTCAGTACATCAAAGGTGAAGACGTCTCGTCGCTTCTGCCGCCCCCGCCAGCTCTAAAGGCGGAGCGGTACATGGATGTGTATGACCAAAGCACGAAGGTGTTGTTCTCGTACGTCCGAAACGGTCCAACGGCGGCACTTTCTGCGCAAAATGTGAACACGGCGTCGAAGCTGTATAACACGACACCGGTAAAGTCGCAGCCGACTACGCGCGTTGCGAACCAATTGGCGTCGGCGGCGGCGGACGCAAAGGCCGCCGCCCCGCGGACACCAAAAACAAAGGAGAGCGTCTCCGCGATGAACTCACCGCTTCCGCCGGCCGCTTCGAGCCCAGTCACTCGCCAGGAGAGCAACGCGGTGCTTGCCGACGGCCGCAAGAACAAGAAGGAGTGGCCGCTCACAGTCCCAACAAACGCATCGCTGAAGAGCTCAAGCCGATCCAAGGTGGCGCATCTCACCGCAAAGCGCGTCGCCGCGCAAGAGGAAGTTGATCCGGATCTCATCTTTGCGCAGAACTCCGGTGAGCTGCCGCTTCATGTTATCTTTGCAAACTTTCCCAAGGCACTTCAGTCACTTGCTGCTGTGCGCAGCGCTAGTGGGGATTGGCGCACTGATACTTTTGGTGCTGAGGAAGAAAATCTGTACAAACGGGAATTGGGGTACAAGTACGTGGGACCAAGTCAGTGTATGTATGGGAGGTCGAAGCTTTTTCAAAAGTAGACGTGAGTTCTACCGTTTGGCCTTTGGGTTTTTTTTTTTTTTGTTTTGTTCACCATTAGATCATTAGATACACTCTTATTTTTGTTCCTGTTCTTAAATTTTCTTTATCTTGTTCATACTTGTACCCCTTTTCTTATTTGTGCAGACATTAATGACGTACAAGCTGTGCTCTAACTCGTAATGGAGAAAATGATTTAAACATGCGTATACTTATTCAAGCTCTCTTTGCTTGTTTATTTGTTTCTTCGTTCATTTCTTTTTGTTCATCACCACTTCCCTCTCTCTTCTTTTGTCTTCGGGGGAATGTGTGTGAGTGAGTAGGTTTTGACTTTAGACTTACTTTTTTCCTTTTTATTTGGGGGGGTTACATGTCACATGCCGTGGGCACACAGTTGTGGGTGAAGTGTGATGACGGGTGCTGGTGGCCTGCCGTGGTGCAAAAGCCGGACAAGGAACTTCTGCAGGCGTTTGCGTGCGAAAATCATATGTGCGTTGAGTTTTATCACGATCGCGGGAACCTCTACCCAGTCGATCAGAGGAGCACAGACATTGTTCGAGTCCTGCACCGTGTCGAGGCCGAGCGTGACGAGACGGAGCGGCCGCTGTTCGCTGTGGCGAGTACGCAGCACGCGGTGCGTCTTGCGCTGGAGGACGCGGAGCGCGCCGCGGCTCCTCGCGCCGTAGACCCCGATCCCTTCAGTGCGCAGGAGCTGCGCTGCATGTCTATGCTCTTGGACGCCGTCCGGCCCGAGATGGCCGCGCAGCTGCGGCACGCGATCGAGACGCACGGCGGCGCGGATTTGTCCCCTGCGGGCATTCGGCAGGCGGCGGCGAAGGAGCAGCGGAACCGCAAGCGCGGCGTGCCACCCGCGACGGCACCCCCTGGCGGGCCCAAAGTGAAGGCACCCAGAGCGGACCAGGCATCAAGACCAGTGAGTGGCTCTGTTCCTGCGCCAACAAGTGAGAATGCTCCTGTGCCAACAATTGAGAATGCTCCTGTGCTAAAACGTGAGACTGCTCCTGTGCCAACAAGTGAGAATGCTTCGCTGCCAACAAGTGGGACGGATCCAGTGGATATAGGTCCATCGTCCCCTAGGCCTGCCTTTCGAGAGGCGTTTGACAACTTGGCGTTGGATGCTATTCGGCGCGAGGTTTTTGATTCAGGCCGCTTTATTCTTTCGCCGCTCTATCGTTACCTTGACGTGCTTGGTGCCGTTGCTGTCAACGGCGTGCCGGTAATGACTACGCTACCCTCCCCGCACGCGCTGCGCGAGCCCCCGCGTGGCGGCTTTGCTCTTTCGCGGCGCGTTGTCCTTATTGCCCTCTCAGCGTCCGCGTTTGACCACACGACTGGGTGGATGGTTCCGATCGAGTACGAGGGAGTGACTGTTGCGATGCGGCTCGCAGTGAATGACAATGTTGTGGCGGTCCCGGCGAACTGGGCTCTACCGGCGGGACGAGAGGCGGCGTCGATAAAGACTGCACCGGTTGCCGATATCACAGATCTTGTGATGAATCGAGAACTTTTCTCTCTTGAAGCCGGCTTCACCGGGGCTATCGACGACGCTGCGCTGTGGGAGGGCGTCATTGCCGCCCTTTTCGTCGACACCTGCAGTATCGATGCGCTGGCAGAGGGGATAGTGTCGAACTACCGAGCACCACAGCGGCGGTGCGAGCAACCAGACGATGTGGTCGGCGTGCAGGTGCGTGTAACGTGTCCTCTTACAACTCTCCCGCTGGAGGTCCCGGTGCGCGGGTCTTTGTGTGAGCACGGCCAGTGCATGGAGCTACGATCCTTGTTGGTACACTGTACACGCACAAATGTCTGGAACTGTCCGCTGTGTTGGTCCCCCATGAATCCGCAGCGCATCGTTGTAAACTACAGATTAAAGGAATGGTTGGAATCGAACAAGAAGCGAGTTGCAGATGTCGATTTTATATTGGAGACCCCAATCGGTAAACCTCTCCGTGCAGTATGGAAGCAAAGAAAACCCAACGATGAGCGTATCATTGCCATCGAGTGAATATTGTGGCTTTTTTTTGTTTTTCTCATATTGTGTTCAGCTCCTTAACCTTAAGGGGGAGTCCTCTAATGTTGATTACTCACACTTGGGGTACAGCCATCATCGAAGATATACTTTTTTAAATATATATATATATTGCATACCGGCAAAACAAATTTTCCAATAAAATAGTTTTAACTGTTTTTAAATAATGTTTTTAAATACTTTCTTAATCCCTATCTTTTTCATTTTTTTTTTTGTCTGTGATTAAAAAATAGAAATGGTACTTTTTAGATTTTAAAAGTTGTGCAGAAAAGCATTTATACCTTGCTAAGGATAGCAGTTTTTTTTTTTTTTTGCTTTTTTTTTGCGATGCGGGACCGTATCTTTTTAAAGTCGGCCACATAAATTATGCCACCGTGAATGACATAAAGCGTAGGTAGTGCTGAAATGTTGCGCATTGTATAGCATTTCTGAGTCTTTGCGAAAAGAGTGGGAAACGAGTTCTGTATGTGTTCCACCAGTGTTAGGGTCATCTCTGTCGAGTTATCTAAGACAAACAGCGTACATATCGAAGTACACTTTCCTTAAGCGTATTTTGTGTTATACTCTACTTCAGATGTAAATTACGGGTTCTCTATACTTATTTTCTACGTATTGCCTGAAAAGGTTTTGATATGCAGAAAGATATAGTCACTGTACTCTGTTTAAGACAGTCCTCTGCGTCGGATCTTTTCTTCCTCCCTTGTCTCGGGAGGGGGGAAGATATGAAGTGCCTAAAGGAGTTTTGATTGAATTATATACGGCTTGGGTAAAGTTATATTCCGCTGCAAAGTTGTGGCAATCGCGTTTTACGGACACATTAATCTTATGTCCGCGTAGTTTATTCACTGAGGATTCCTTTTTCACAAATAATAAACGGGCGATGCACTGTGCTCTATCAATTGACGCTCTATTGTCTCCTTTGAAGACACTCGAATAGAGTTAAAGGAGCATTCAAATACCTTGGAATTAATTATTCTGCGCTGTCAGCAGGTTAGTCTTCTGGTTCTCACTGTGTAATCAGTAAGCGAATCTTATATAGTTTTCCTGCATGTTTACTTTTGCGCTGCATCTAACAATGCACATGTTGACAAGAATACACATATACATTGGTGTATATCTGCGACTTTTTTTTCTCTTAGTGTGTGTGGAGGGTCCCGAGGAGAGGGGGAGGGGGCTATGCGTTTTGCTGTTTTTTTTTTTTTTGTTAGTGTCATTTTCTTTAAGTTTTTTATTCTTGTTTTTACTTTTTATTGCTTACTTATGGTTTAGGTATCTGTAGCAGCCAAGTAATCCGCTTTAATTCCACGAAAAAAAATGTCTTTGCGCGAAATCTTCTTCTCATCCGAGCACGTTAGTGAGGGCCATCCTGACAAGCTGTGTGACCAGGTCTCTGATGCCGTTTTGGACGCCTGCCTTGCGCAGGATCCGCTGGCTAAGGTTGCGTGCGAGACGTGCAGCAAGACCGGAATGATTATGATCTTTGGTGAGATTACGACAAAGGCAACCCTTGACTACCAACAAGTTGTTCGCGACGCTGTGAAGGACATCGGCTTTGACGACGGTGAGAAGGGCTTGGACTACCGTTCTTGTAACCTTCTCATTGCCATCGAGCATCAATCTCCGGAAATCTTCCACGGTCTTGGCGATTTTGAAGGCGAAGGCCTCGGTGCTGGTGACCAAGGTATGATGTTTGGGTACGCGACAGACGAGACGGAAACATTCATGCCGCTGACCTACGAACTGTCCCGCAGCCTCGCTATTAAGTTGAGCGAACTTCGTCGCAGCGGCGAACTTCCTTGGGCCCGTCCCGATGCCAAGACACAAGTAACAGTGGAATACACTTACGATACCCGTGATGGTAAACAAATCGTGACCCCGAAACGTGTGGCTGTCGTTCTTATTTCAGCTCAGCACGATGCGGAGGTGACAAACGACACGATACATGCTGACTTGATGGAGAAGGTAATTAAAGCTGTCATCCCAGCAGATTTACTTGATGACGAGACAACTTACCATCTGAATCCCTCAGGTAGATTCGTGATTGGTGGCCCCCACGGTGATGCCGGACTTACAGGTCGCAAGATTATTGTAGATACATATGGCGGATGGGGAGCGCACGGCGGTGGTGCGTTCTCTGGAAAGGACCCTTCGAAGGTGGACCGCTCTGCTGCGTATGCTGCTCGGTGGATCGCGAAGTCACTTGTTGCTGCCGGCTTTGCTAAGCGTTGTCTGGTACAGCTGGCCTATGCTATTGGTATCGCAGAACCACTGAGCATTCATATCGAAAGCTACGGAACGGGTAAGTACGACGATGAAAGGTTGTTGGAAATTGTAAAGAAAAATTTTAAACTTCGCCCATACGATATTATTAAAGACCTTGATTTGCGCCGTCCTATCTATTATATGACCTCTCGTTTCGGCCACTTCGGTCGTGAGGATAATACCGGCAAAGGTGGCTTTACATGGGAGATTCCGAAGGATTTGGTAGAGTAATTTTTTTTTTTTTTTTGTAATCCTGTGCGTTTATTTGATGGAATGACCTTTCCCTTTTCAGCGTAATTTTATTTTTTGACTTCCCTTCCCTTAACATGTCAGAGTTTTGCATGGTAACAGGTAGCTCTCTGATGCAAATAATAACAGCGTAAATAGGAAAACTAACTGAAGCCGGAAAAAAAAAAAATACATTTGACGCAGTCGTGGTATATATATATATATATATATATATATATAACTTTTATGGGTAAATAATTTAATCAACATATATATATATATATATATATATATTAGTTACACGTGTACGTGTATAGAGTCTTTTTTTCCCTTTTTTGCTTTGTACTATTTGGTTTTACGTGGGTATTTTTCTTTTTTTTTTTTGTTATTACGTTTTATATACAAAATGGCAAAAAAAAAAAGTGTAGGTAGATGATGTTTTGTACCTATGTTCAGCGACAGGCTGATCGTAGAACGCGTCACCACATGATGGTAGAGGGCCAGATTAACCCGCGTGAATGGTTCAACTGGCATCCAAAAGAGTACCAGCCATGGTACTTTGATCGACATAAATTTCTCTACGAGCAGCATCAGTACGCGACTCACCATCATTTATTGTGCCACCAGGTGTTCTTGAAGGATATGCTCCATTTAGCTCAGCATCCAGAGCCACACACGTATATCATTGACTGTAGGACTTCACCCAACAAGATGCATAGGTGGGTACCGCATAGCCATTGGCTGCCGCGTGATGAAGTGGAGTATGCTCTGCAGCTTACACCAGAGGAGTTTGCTGAGATGTATGGATTCCGTAAACCCGAAAAGTCAAATGATATTATTCTCTTTTCTCATAATGGATTGTACTCAGAGCAAGCCGGATGGGAGTGGAAAAAACAATTTTTTCAACACGTATATAATTATCGAGGTGGATCTAATGAACTGTTTGGAGAGTCATATAGCGATATAGTACTGAAGGAGCGCTTGGCGCCTTGGAAAGGACCGTACCCACAGAGTAGTATTTTTGTAGACAAGTGGAGCAAAAGAAAAGTGCTTACACGAACTGGGCCGTTTGATCGCCAGTACGAGATGCAGGACTTTGCCTTACCTGACTTGGAGTTGGAGAAAGCAAGACACGGAGATGATGGACCACGCCAAAACATGCCGTATGGTTTGCAGTGAAGAGAAAGTGATCGTAAGGATATATATATATATATATATATACCGAATTTTACACACACGCATACACATGCATTACTTCACTTTTACCGGTACACTATATGAAATATTTTAATAAAGTTACCTTTTAAAAGTACACTGTTTTTCTTATTTTATATATATTATTATTATTTACCGTTTTCTTTTGTTTTATAATTTGATTATTATCCGTAAGTATTATGGTCCGATGCGTACCAAATATGCGATGGACTGTTAGGCAAATGCCATCACTCCGCAGAGATTTTAGTTCCAGCCATAAGGCCTTCTCCATTGTTCTACCGACCAATGATGAAAAGAATGCTACAAAAACGGAAGAACGTTCTAGTCGCAGGCGTTACTCTGCGGCAAATACCAAAGGTAGGTCTAAGCATATTGAAGAACTTATAGCTTCCCTCAAAAATATGCCCCAAGCGCAGAGGCGAGCCACCTTTGATAACCTGCAACCTCGTGATAGACTAGATGTTTTGCGGAATTTGCATCGGCGCCGTGAGAAAAAGGCGTCCGGTCTTCCAACATTCAAAAGCCATCTGTTTGAGCGACGTTATTTTTTCCGTGAGGAAGACCTTGTGGAGCAGAGTACTCTAGGTCGTGGTCCTGGAGGCCAGGCAACAAATCGTCGTATGCAGACGTCTATTGTGAAACACATACCAACGGGTATTACTGTTAAATTTAGTCGTTTTCCTTCTTACTGGATGAACCGGAGAATGACGCGGGAAATGTTAAATATGCAGTTGGAAGAGCATTGGTGTGGTCCTCGTTCACGGCTTGGTCAGATGAAGCTTCGTCGGGAGCGACGTCGACTTCGACGCCTTCGGACAACTCAAAAGCTTGCTGAAAGGGGCGGTGTCCTACGGGCAATGCTCACTCAGCAGCGTCAGTTTTATTCGGTCCTTACTGGGAAAGCTGCATTACCTGCACAAAGTTTATCTCAGCTCACTCCACATGTTGATGGTAAGCCGCTTTACATCAGAGAACTTTTCGATGGAGAGTGCAGCAGGTGGTGGCCTTTGCTAGTGACCGCTTTTAATAATGCGAACAAAGGTACTTCCACTCCAGTTGTGCCGGAGTATATTTGGTATATTTTTCCTGCAGTTATTTTTTCTTCTCCACCCACATCTGTTCAAAAGTACGAATGGGAACAAATAAAACAATGTACAAAAGACGAGTTGGCTTTACGTAATGTAAGGCGTGGGTTTCAGTGCTTTGTTGAGGTATTCGGACTGTACTTGCGTGAGCCGAACAATGAGAATGGGAGGCTATCAATAGAGCTCGATGGTCTTAACTGGATGGAGTTCCGCGGAAGATTGGTGGCATCTCCTGAGGAAATGACTCCATTGGGGATTACTTGTTGTTGTCACGTCTACCGAAGTTTGTTACAATTAAATTGCTCTAATGAGGCTTTCGCCTTTCTTGGGTTCTTTGAACGTGAATCAAAGAAAAAATCGAAAAAGACAAGTGACACTTCTCACTGGGCGCTCCAAGGGTGGAATGCGTTAAAAGAAACGGAAAGAGACAATGAGTGCGCCTGTTTGTTAATAAAGAGTTGAATCTAACTACCTATAATTGTTTTATGGAAATGCTTTTTGTGCAATGCTATTTTCTGAGCCCCATGCACTTGTCGTCTTGTTATTCTTTTTTTCTTTATTGTCTTCCACTTATTGCTCTTAAAAAAAAAATGCGCACCTCTCCGTCTCTTGAATCCTTTCTGTGGAGAGGGGGAAAAAAAAAAATACCTTTATTTAAAACGTTTATCTTGTTTCCCTGTTTTTTTTTTTTTTTTCTTCTTTTGTACAAAAAGTTCTTTAATGGAATTGTTCAATCAGTTCTCTACAAATTAGTTTGCATGTTTAACCCTGTCTTAATCAGGTAGCTATGCATAGCAGTGATATGCGCCGCTCTGAGGATGAATATTCCGTAAGCTGTGGAAGAAGACAAATAAAAATGCTTTTTTTTTTTTTTGTCACTGATTATTGTCCTTTCTTGCGCATCCTAACCTATGGCGCACTAGAAGATGAGGCTATGGTTTAATTTTTTTTTTTTTTTTTTAATGGGGGGTGGCTTAACGTGCCTTGCCTGTTGAGCAAGGAAAAGATGTACAGGTAATGAAATTAAGTGGAGAAAACTAAGGAGAAATGTCAGGCATCGGCTACGTTTCACTTGTATTAATAAAGTTAAAAGGCAAAAAAAAAAAAAATCGTTGATTCTTATTGCTTAAAAAAAAAATGCATAACAGTGTTATTCTAAAGCCTTGTAAGTGTACGAGGTGAGGTGTGCGATTGGCATTTTTCAAATAATGTTGTTATTTTTTTTTTGTACGGTTTTTTTTAAATAAGGTTTTTTTTTTTTTTGGTTTGTTTGAAGTAGAAGGCGATTACTCATGGAAATTGCCCCCGACGAGATGCCGGTTTCGGAGGTGCCGGAGACAATGGAGTCGCATCTATATTCTCTACGCTTTTTCGCTGGTCATACAGGTCGATACGGCAATGAGTTTCTTGAATTTGATATTCGCGACGACGGAACGATAAAGTACGCCAACAACAGTCGATACAGGAATGAAAATATTATAAGAAAGCAAGCCCGCATCTCACCTGCTGTCTTAGAGGAAATAAAGCGGTTAATTATTAATTCTACCGTTCTTGATAGCGACGATGAACGATGGCCTCATCCGGATCGCAATGGTCGACAGGAACTGGAAGTGCATCTCGGAAATACCCACATATCTCTTGTCACAAACAAAATGACTTCTATGAGTGAACTCGAGCATTTGGAAGGCGCAAAGGGTATTGAAACGTTTTACGACTTTGTGCGCGACATCAAAGCGTTAGTCTTGGCTCTGGTGTCAGTGCACTTTAAGATTAAAGCCTGTTAGAGTTTTGTTTTTTGATTATTATTATACTGGACTCTCTACTTTCCCTTTCCACCTGTTTCAAACAGAATCTTTTTTTCTTTTTTTTTGGCGGGAGGGGATGTTTGAAAGGGAAATGCTGCCGAATTGAATAGATTTTTGCGAGTATTTTTATTTTCTAGCTGATTCCTTTTTTTTTTCTCTCCTTTTTTATTTTGTGACTTGCTGCACGTGAGTATATTTTGTTTTTGATGAATATTGATACGCATCAAGAGATGTCGTTTACTGTTCGTGCCAGTAATTCTCCGCTGCCGCAACGCAGCCCCGTGTCTCACCCATATGTGTCGCCGCATATTCCACCACAGTCATCCGTACGTCATGGCCTACCTGCGTTCTCTCTCACCACTATGGATGAAGTGCACAGCTCTGCTTCCTCAAAGAGGATATCTACTGCGCCGTCCAAATATAAGACCACAATATGCCGCAACTGGGAGCAAACAGGGGCATGTTCTTTCAGGGGCTGCACGTTTGCCCACGGAGTGGAGGAGCTCCGGGCTCCAATGCGCTTGGAGAATTACTGCAGTCCTAATTTGGACATACGGCGCACGCCGCCGGGAGGCACATCGTCGTTTTATCCCGCCACTCCACCTGTTGCAACCGGCACACTTGGGATTGAAAAGCTGCTAGAAATGCTCTATGCTGAAGTCGTCCGGGAGCGTGATCTAGTGTCTGTTCACATGGAGGCGAATCGCACTCTTGAAGCGATGCTTAAAAAGGAACAATTATTACATGAGAAAACCAGAGAACAATTAGAAATAGCAAAACGCAAGGCGGGTGATATGACGCTGACAATATTAGAGACTGGCGATGAGATCAATTCCTTCCTTAATTCATGTAAAGTTAATGACATTCAACGGAGCCGTATCGCAGCACTGACGCAAAAAATGATAGATGTTCTTCCTGATCAAGGAAAAAATTCCACAGAACAATCAAAAGTCGAAGAAAATAGGGTGAAAGAGCTTCTTAAAGCCATTCAACAATACCAAGAACCTACAAAGGCGTAGAAAGATGTGGAGCCCCGCTACATTAGTGTGCTCGTGAAAAAAAAAAAGGGGGTGGCGTAGAAAGAAGAACACTCTCTTACGTACACAAGAAAAAAAAATACCCTTTTTTGGGGGGTCTATGTTACCTTTACTTTTTTTTCTTCTTTTTTGTTATTTTTATTCACAAAGAAATATGAATAAAAACTAGAAGGCGGTAACAAAAGAAAAAAAAAGATAACAGATTGGTGGACATTATAAAAACATGATTGGTGAACAGGGTTTGTTCTTTTTTTATCACTGTTTTCTATTTGTTTTGAATGTTTTTTTTTTCACATTTTTTGTTTTTCCTTGGTTCTCTTTTAGCAAACTTTAGAAGTAAAGGAAAAAGAGTCTGTTAGTTTAACGCACTCAGATATACTTTTAGTAAGATGCCAAGGGCAGGGAAACATAATAGAGCAGCTTATGGGAAAGGAGGTAAGCAAAAAGATCAAAGAAATCGGAATGAAGAAGCGGGAAAGAAAAAGAATAAATATGTTGATCCATGTGTTACTGGAGAAGTGAATGATACTATCACTGCACTTGCACGGGAAATAGAACAGACGCACGAAAATGGAGGGGATCCGAATACTCCTGTGGCTCAGGCAATGCATAAGAATCCGAAAAGACATCGTCATAAAAAGGGAGGTGCTGTCCCAGGTAAACCTGGAATGACTATGAAACAGGCAGTGAACAAGGAAAATGAAATACATAAAAAAAATATAGAGCGTGCTCCTGAGGAGGCTGCTGAAGTTATTGATGAGGAGGATTATGATGATACTGGACGCGATGGTAGCGCTGAGGATTACAGTGATACTGCAAATGAGCGTAGTACGGAATATCGCAAAGGTGGTTATCATCCTGTGGTTATCGGAGAAGTGTACAACAATCGGTATCGTATTGTGCGGAAACTGGGTTGGGGTTATTTTTCAACAGTGTGGCTTGTATGGGATTACAAGGAAAACAGATACCAGGCTATGAAGGTACAAAAATCAGCCAAACACTACACGGAGGCTGCTTACGATGAGATTAAGTTATTGGGAGAAATCATGTCCGCAGATCCAGACAATTCGCGCTTTTGTGCACGGTTGAATGACTACTTTGAGCATATGGGCCCGAACGGAAACCATGTCTGTATGGCCTTTGACGTCTACGGAGAAGACTTGCTTTCTCTCATTGAAAGATATGATTATCGAGGCATTCCACTACCCATAGTAAAGTGTGTTTCTAGACAAATACTGCTCGGTCTCGAGCACCTGCATACATCGGAGATTATCCACACAGATTTAAAGCCCGAAAATGTTTTGTTATCTACGCCAAAGCATTCCATTATATCGATAATGAAACGATATCATCCTGTGTCTTTGCACGAACGCCCCCGTTTAATGGAAAGGGATCCCAAGACAATGACAAAATCACAGCTACGCCGTTATCGTAAAAAAGTGCGAGCGCAAGGGAAAAAGGACCAGCAAGTGGATGGCAACAACAACAACAACAACAACGACGAGGATGACAAAGATTGTGAAAAACAGGGAAGTAATGGCATTGATGACGTTAATGGTACGGAAAAAGTATGTCAAGGTGAAAACAATTGTGCAGTAGATCCCACATCGGGAAAAGAAGATAAAGGAGTGGATCCTGGAAGCGAGACAGACTCTGATTGGGAGATAGAGCGTCTTCACCATGTTGTGTTGGCAGACTTTGGAAATAGCTGTTGGACGTACCGCCAGTTCACCGATGAGGTTCAGACACGCCAGTACCGTTGTCCAGAAGTGATTCTTGGTGACCCGTACTCCACATCGATTGACATGTGGTCTGCGGCATGTATGATTTTTGAACTCATGACCGGAGAATTTTTATTTGATCCACGAAAGGGTGACAACTACTCGAGAGATGAGGATCACTTAGCCTTAATAACCGAAATGCTTGGGGAACTCCCTGAAAGTATGCGTCTCGGTTACGGGAAGTACTGCTCTCAGTTCTATAATTCACGCGGTGAGTTGAGAAATGTGAAGGAATTAAATTTTTGGTGCCTTGAAGACATTTTATACAGAAAGTACAAATTTACTCGTAAGAAGTCTTCGGAAATAGCGGAATTTCTTCTTCCTATGCTTGAGCCAGATCCTCAAAAGAGAGCAACAGCAACCGAAATGCTTTCCAACTTTGATTTTTTCTTTGAAATTAAAGAGGATGACTACGCGCCTCTTTGCTTTGTCGCATCAGATGCTGAGCGTGAGCAACTCGAGGCGAGCGAATTAGAGGAGTCTGTGTGCTCAAGTGAAACGGAAGCCTTGCAGTCGCATCGGAGTGGAAGCGATGACGACGATGTCGCTGCTCAATATTTTGCTGATAACTCTATCCTGAGCAAGAAGTCCCTTGAGAAACGCGGGCTCACAATCCAAGACATTCAGGCTGTCCTTTCTGGGAAAGCTCTGGAAAACGCGGCGGCGCTGGCGGCGGCAAATGAAGTTATTCGCATCCTATCTGGGGAGACCGATGGCCACCACGAATGCTATCACAGTGACCGCGGAGAATCCGACTGTGATTGTGATGACTTGGATGTTAGAGACGACGAGGAGGTTTTTTCCAGGGACAAATCGAGTGAGGTTGTCTGAGATCTCCGGTCTACACGGTATGGTGCTAACAGTAGTAGTATCCCACTTGAAGAGTCAATGAAAGACAGAGAGCTTTTTACGCGGGGGAGCAGGCCAGTGTGAGGAAGAGTAAGAGTGGTGGCCTAGAATATTTATGAATGCTTGCTTTCACCGTTTAACAAGAGCAAAAAAAAAAAGAGGGAAAAGGTATATGAATAGGTATATATATATATATATATATATATATATATATACGACGACCATCGGACGCAAAAAAAGCCGTTTTTGCGGTCACGTGTGCAGGAGCAACAGTATCAATAAAAAGAAGGCAAAAAAAAAAAAGAATGGCAAGCTGAGAATACATCTTCTCTTCATTGTTAACTGTGTTCAGTTTTTTTTTTTTTTCACCTTACTCCATTTTTATTATAGATCTGACTTACTTGTCTGGGTAAACCTATTTTACTTGGTTTGCAATTTTTTCCTTCTTGTCCTTCTCTTTACAAAATTTGTTCAAAACTATATATATATATATATATATCTGTCTATCTATACACATATTTCCATTTTTAGAGCGTTTCAATAGCCATGTCGAAGAAGCAGGAGGTGAAGTACTACGGCTCCAACGCGGCCAAGGATACGCTTGTGTACGGCGTTGTCCACATCTACGCGTCCTTCAACGACACCTTTGTGCACGTGACGGACACGTCCGGCCGCGAGACGTTCTGCAAGGTGACCGGCGGCATGAAGGTGAAGGCCGACCGCGACGAGAGCTCTCCCTACGCCGCCATGATGGCCGCGCAGGATGTGGTGACCCGCTGCAAGGAGTGCGGCATCAATGCCCTGCACGTGAAGATGCGCGCGACCGGCGGCGTCGGCTCAAAGAGCCCCGGCCCCGGCGCGCAGGCGGCGCTCCGTGCGCTTGCACGCGCGGGAATGAAAATTGGTCGCATTGAGGACGTGACGCCTATCCCGACAGACTCCACGCGCCGCAAGGGATCCCGCCGCGGTCGTCGCTTGTAAGGCACAGAGTCTTTTGAAAGCGCTACAACGAAAATATTGTTTTTTCTTTCTTTGTTTTTGTCGGTAGATTCTACATGAGAAAAATATATATATATATATATCGTAATAGGCATCTGTTAGTGCTTCAGTAATGTCACCTTGGGTGCTTTACTTTGGCCTTCAGTGCTTTTTTTTTTTTTTGTCCATGTGGTATATACAGACCCGAATATGTTTTTTTCACTTCTTCTTTTCTTTCTCTCTGCGCCTCCTCTTTTTTTTTTCTCTACCCCACCCCTCCTCCAAGCATTAGCAATTGCCGATATAAGGCTTTTTTTCTTCTTTTCTCCAACACTACGACAAGAAGGTGATTTGTAAGACATGTTACGTCTTTTTAGCCGACGTCTTTTCTCCTGCACGCTTCCACTTTTTCAAGCTTCTCAAGAACTGCCAGAGGGATTTCAGTTTATTACACATAAAGTTGTGGACAAAGACATTCACGCCGCCCACGAGAACATCGAGACTCTGCGTTTCACCCTCACCCGCCAGGATGAGTTCTTATTGAAAGAGGAGTCTGTCAAGTGCGTTACGGTCTCTGGTGTGAATGGTGACTATGGTATCTACCCTGGTCACGCATACAAAATTGTTCAGATTGTTCCGTCAACTCTTACGGTGGAATATGCCGACGGAACCATAAAGAAGTTCTTTTCCAACGGTGGATTTGCTCACATTAACAACGAAGGATCTTGCGATGTGAATACTGTGGAATGCATTCCTCTGGATGATTTTGATCAAGCCACTGCCGAACGGGCTCTCGCGGAGCAGCAAGCCGCGTTGAGCTCGGCAAAGGACGACAAGGCACGCGCTGTTATTGATATTCGAATTTCTGTTCTAGAAGCTGTTATTGCTGCTTTGAAGCATCACTAGTATAATGGGAGGATCTACTTGAATCTGGCTAAATGAAGTAACTCATTGCACCAAGTCATCTAGATGTTTCGCCCTGCCATCTTCGTGTAGCGTAATACTAGTGGAGGGGCTGTTTAGGAAGAGAATAAAAAAAAAAATAATGAATGAAACTTGTCATTCCATGTTCTCCTTTTTTTTTTTTCTCTTTTATTCTTTAAATGATACGAATATGCGTATCATTTAAGCCTTACTAGGTGCTTGCTTAACTGTCTCTTTCTGTGCGTATGTGTGTGTTCAGGGGTTTTAGAATTCTTTTCTAGTTTACTTTTTTGGGCGCTCTGTTTTCTTTTTTTTTTTTCCTTTCTCTCTCTCTCTCTCTCTCTTTTAAAAAAAATAAATTGAATTTGTCACTTCAATGCCAGCAGCAACAACAACAACAACAACAAAAAAATAACATTTGTACAAAAGAGAGGGAATTAGAAGAAAAATCAAGAGGCTTTCCACATGGAGCAGCAGGGTATCGCACTGCACTACCAGCGGATGGAGGAATGGCTGAATGATCGCAAGATAGTATTAGGCAAAAAATTCAAAAAAGAGTATGATCACCTCCTCGAGCTGTCGCCTCGTCTTGAACAAATGGTGCGTTACGACATCCCTGCGTTGCGTAAGCAGGAAAAAAGAATGTCAAGCGCTTTGGATGACGCACACCGTTCCATTGAGGAGGCAACGAAGGCATCTGCCAGTATTTACGAGAAGCGCAAGCTTCTTCTTCATCATTATGGGCTTACTGATAGAGAGAGTTTGTCGGAGGACGAGCTTGACGTGGCGGTGGATACCCGCATTGCAACTAGCACGACCCAACTTAATGAGTCGCTGCGGGACTTTAGTGCTGCGCACCTTTCTCCCTTTCGCGATGTGTATGAGTCTTTCTTAAAGGAGCACTCGATGGGCATGTACGCCGACGGCGCCTTCGCGGCGCACTTTGCGTGGCTGAGCCGCGCGCTTGAGGAGAGCGCCTGTCCGGTGGTCGCGGACTGTGGCGCGCCGCCGACCGCTGCCGCGCCCTCGGAGTCCGCTGCGGCTGCGTGCGGGATCGACTGGGGCGACGCGGCCGCGGCGGAGCCCATCGACGAGGGGATGGCCGTGCAGGTCCGGTGGGGCGCGGAGGCGGAGGCGGACGGCGACGGCGACGGCGGGGCGCTGCCGCCCGGGGGCGCCGGGGCCTTTTCGGTGAGCGTCGCGGGGGCGGCGGCGCGGCGGCATGTCCTCGCAGAGCTCGCCGCGCTCCGCTGCTTCGCCGGCGAGCGGGCGATCGCGGGCGACGAGTCGCTGCGCGGGGTCGCCGCAGCCGCCGCGGCCCTCGAGTCGCAACTCACCGCCTCGACAGAGGCCATGTTTTTGCGCATGCGCGGGAGCCTCGCGCTGCGGCACGCGCTCGTCGACGAGGTGCAGCGCTTTCAGCGGGCAATAGCGGCCGCAGCGGCGCGGCGCGCGAGCAGCGAGTCGCGCGTGCAACAGCTGCAGGACGAGATGGCGAAGTTGGAGCCGCACCTGCAGGATATCGTCGAGGCAGCGCGAAAGTGCCGCGACGAATGCCTCAGGGAGCTTCAGAAGATGTTTCCGGGGAGACCCATCAGTATCGTTGGCGACATCACCAAGCACATCTGAATTGGAGATGGGTGCGGCTGGGTATAATGCATGTTCCACCGGCGCTCCTCGGTGTGCTGGTCCTGTTGAAGTTGAAGCGGAAATCCTGTCATTTTTTTCCCATTTTTACTTTATTATATCTACGTCGATAGATAGTCAAATTGATATATATATATATATAGCAATGCGTCTGTATGATTCACTAAATCCTTTCAACCGTAGATTACCCATTTTTTTTTTGTTATTATTTTTTTTTGTATATATTTGTATATATTAATTATGGAGTGAAGTGGTGTATGCAATGGAGCATAGCCGTCGGAAAAATGGAACACCCATGTGGTTGAATAATTCTCTTCAACTATGGGCGTCTAGGAACGATATAACTGTTGTGAACCTTAGAGATGTTTCTGAGCCTTTCCCTACACTCGGCTCTGAGAACGTCCCAGCAATGTCTCCTCCGATAACTCATCCGTCCGAAAGCGCTGGGAACAGTAATGCCCAAGCGCAGTCGGTCGCCCAGGAGATGCCACTTGATGCGATTCTTTCTAAATTAACTGGAGGCTCGGACAGGTTGTCCTCGGATTCGCGCAAATTATTGGCCAACCTTGCGAATATCAATAAAGGGACTCGTAGTCGTTTGGACTCGGCAGTTCCCGAGTCTGAAGCACAGGCGTCACTATTCCCGGAGTCTAACCCTTCCAATGCAATGGATGTTGAATTTGTCAAGGGAGTGAACCTGCCTGGTTCTGAAAAGGCTTCTCATGCCGACAGTGAGGGTTTACGAAGAAAAGAGCAAAGTGGAATGCATGCGATGGCTTTATTTCACGATCCTGTTTGGGGGGATGTCAGCAATTCTTACGATGTTGAATTTTCTTCTTCCAACACCGAGGAAACGGATGATATCCTCAACCACATGCTCGGTAAATTTAAAACACGTGAAAGTGGGTCAGTGGGCGCAGTCCATTCGACGGAACTGGCGGCGGCGACCCAATTGCCGTCTCCCCCTCACAGTGACAACGCAAACCTGGTGACGCCGCCCCCGCCCTTTCCCACTCACCCGGACCCCAGTGAGGCCTTTCAAATGTTTCACTCCGCAGGTTCGCCGCCCGTTGCGACATCTCCACCGCCGCACTTGTCCGGCGCGAGGGGCGCAAACATAACTGCGGATGGATGGGCAGCAACACAGGCACACGCAGCAGCGGGCTCCATGCAACCGTTTCAGTTTGTTCCGGTCACTGTTCCCTTTATGATGCCGATGACACAGCCCTATCGGGTGCCCTATTCGTATTATTCTCAGGTCCCTACCGAGACACTGCAGAATCAGCAGATGATGGGCTTGGAGTCCCGACAGACGCCGTCGCAAATGCCAACCGCACCAAATTCTTCATGCAGCCATGGTACGAACATTGGAGCTGCTCCGTTTGTACCAAAAGGCTAAAACGCTCGATGAAGATACCGTAAGACAAGGCTGTACAAATGCAAAAAAAAAAAACAAAGCAGTTTGTGTATATGTGTGTATGTGCTTTGTTCGGGTGTGGGAAAAGGCTAGGAACTAAAGAACAAAAAAATGTATTTCAATAAAGATAGACATCAGTGCACTTGATACTGTCCTT
Organism: Trypanosoma boissoni; assembly: GCA_030849725.1. NCBI lineage: Eukaryota > Euglenozoa > Kinetoplastea > Trypanosomatida > Trypanosomatidae > Trypanosoma > Trypanosoma boissoni. The sequence goes on from JASANW010001354.1 coordinate 48,849, forward strand.
TAGCTTATTTAATCAAAACTGCTAGTGGTTTATATGGGAGTTTTTCTTTCGGTGTATGTGTGAGTCTTTGCGCATGTGGATTGACTTCTTGCATTTATCTCCTTGCTTTGACTGGACCTTTTGTATATATATATATATATATATATATATATCTTGCTCAGATGTCAAAGAGTATTTTTTTTTTTTGTTGGGGGGTGCGGAGTGTACTTTATTTTTTATCTCTGCTGTTGTTGGCTTTTTTGTTGTTGTTGTTTTTTCACATTGCACGCAGATAGAATGTCAACGCGAGTCAAATCACGAACACCGGCAGAAGTCCGGCTGGCAACAATTATCACTATGTACGTTCAGCACCTCATGGATGCACAGACTGGATCGTGTAACATAGAAAATGATATGAAGGTGGCGCCCCCTACGGAAGATTTTCCATCTTTTTACTTTTTTTGTTCAGAGCTTCCGCCCAATATTTCAGTGGAGAAATATTCTCAACGCCTTGTCAAATACATGAAGTGCTCAGCGGAAGCGTATATTTTTGCGCTTGTGTACCTTCGTCGACTCTTTATTCGCGGGTTCCCTTTGCATTTGCGGACTATTCATCGTGTGCTTCTTACTGCTGCCGTTGTCGCAGCTAAAATACAGGATGATATTTATTATTCAATGAGATATTACGCTCAGGTAGGAGGTGTGAGTATTCGCGATCTTAACTTGATGGAGTTTCATTTTCTTGTGGATTTGATTGATTTTAGGGCAGATGTGCTACCTGAAGAGTATAGATGGGTTTGCAGTACAATTACGGAGGTGGATTCTGTTAAAGGAATTGGTAGTAGCAAATCTGATCTTTGCGGCCCGACGGTTAAGAATTCTCCCGTGGAGTCAGGAGTCATTTGTGCGGCCTCGCAGCCACAGTGGATTGCAGAGTGCCAAATATTCTGGTAGCGCGTTTTCTTGCGGCTACCATATGATTAATGTTCGTATTTCCGTTTTTTTTTTTTTTTTGTTCCTTATATATATATATATATACATACATATATATATTATTCTAGGGATGGAATATATAAGTGTTTTTTTTTTTTCCTTTCGTACTCATCCCCTCACCTTAAGCATACGCACGTGCACGTGCGCAAAAGAAAAAAAAATAAGATTACAAAGAAGGGATATAAAAGAAAGAAAGAGAAACCAACAGTGATCTGGACGCAAGATCTTTCCTGTGATGCGTAAAAGAAGAGGAAAAACTTTTTTTTGCTTTGTTTGATTGTATTGAGTGATTAAAAAAAACAAAAGCACACAGTGTATTTTTCTTTTCTTATGCTTTATGAACGTTTTTTTTCTTTTTGCATTTATTATTCTTTTGTGCGTTCTACGTAGCTTACGATGCTTAGGCTTTACAATTATTTAATTTTTATTCTGCTACGATGAGCGTCGATCGACTTTTTATTGTTCTTTCCTCTTTTATGTTTTGTGTTTTAGTTGTATTTTTATATGTGTGTGTGTGTATATAGTTGACATTAGCAATCATGTCAAAAGGATACGCCGCTAACCCATTGATGAAGCAGAATCGCGAAACAGTCATCAATGAGGCTCTCATTCGTGACTGTATCTACTTGCCCCCTGCACGCACAACGGACGAGGAGCGACTTCGGTTTGTGGGCGCAAGAGAGGAACAGAAGCGACAGCAGCGACTGCGTACGGCAATGGAGACGATGGAGCTGCACACAGTGAACACTCTTCTCGTTTCATATAGGAGTGTTGGAAAGATTGAAAATCTTTGCGGTCTGGGTGGTCTTACCAAGTTGGCACTCGATAACAACCGCATTTCAGTGATTCAAGGGTTAGAAGAATTACCGAATTTGCAATGGTTAGACCTAAGCTTCAATGATATTACAGAAATAACTGGCCTGAAAGAACTCAAAGAGCTTGAGACGCTCTCTTTATTTTCCAACAAAATTTCTGTGTTACAAGGCTTGGATACGCTGACAAAACTCACTTCACTGAGTATAGGGAATAATTGCATTGAAGGCCTTGAGGAAACGGCTCGTTATCTTCATCGCATTGCATCTTTGCGTATTCTCACCCTCAAAGGTAATCGAATTGAGAAACAACCCCTTTATCGCGTTCGTATACTTGCTTTTGTTCAGACACTGAATTTTCTCGATGGCCGCGTTGTCAACCCTGAGGAAGTTACAAAAGCGAGGGAGGAACAGCGTGAGAATCTGCTTCCCATCGAAGAGGAGGATGAGCGTGTAGCTGCGGAGGAAAAGACACAACAAGAAGAGGAAAAAATACGTTCGGATTACGAGCGGTTTAATTGCCCGGATGAGACGAAGCTTTACAATGAGTTGTTTACTCTCGAAGGGGACATGCGAGGCTTTGCAGAGATACTACGTGCGGATATCATTGCATCGTCCTCGAAGGAGCTGCTGGAGAAATTCGAGGCGGAGTTTGTTGAGAAGGCCAAGGAGCTTGCCGAGTCCATGAGGGCGGTTCGCCAGCGCCGCGACAGCGACGAGGAGGCCTTCCGCGGGTCCGTCGCGAAGTACAAGGCGCGCAACTCGGAGAGGTCCAAGGCGATCATCAAGGAGTTCGAGAGGGGGCTGAAGGCATACATTCCGCGGGCGCTCTGGGGCCGCGGCGCCGACCCGGAGCAGGACGGCGGCGGCGCTGTGCCCGACGAGGCGCTCGAGCAGCTGCGCTCCCGCCTCCGCGAGGTCCAGCACCAGCTGCTCGAGCTCGAGGCCGACCAGTACGACGCGCTGGAGTCCCTCAACGTCGGAACTATTGGCAAATGGAAAAGTGACAATGTGGATGTGATCATTCCAACAGCATTTGAGCACTTTCTTAAAATAGAGTCGGACTTTCAGGTCAGTCTGCGGCAAATGTTTGAGAGTATCCATGAGATGCGTCAAAAACAGGAAATTACATCAGACGCTTTTTTAATTGGAAAGCAGGATGACAGTATTATTGCCATCATTGATAACAGAGAAGAGTGCCAGAAATTGCTTGGTGATTGGTTTGAATTGCGGCGAAAGCGCCTTGAGGAACTTGAGCAAATGTATCTTAAAAAAGAAGAAAAACTTCTTAACGAACGCTCGACACGCATTTTACAGGAAGAGCAGACGCGACACAGAGTCCGGCTAAATGAAATTCATGAATTTGGCAATCAGATGCAGTTGGTTCTGCATTGTTGAAGTTGATCTCGTCACTGGAAAGGTGGTTCCATATCTCTCTCCCCTTCCAATGTTCAAAAAAAAAAAAAATGGAAAAAAAATACGCAGAGGGTCTCACACACACATATATATATATATACAAGAGAGAGAAAATATATGTAGATTATTGAAATATGTCATTACGCAGAGTACCATTTTCTTTTCTTCTTATTATTACTATTTAGTTTTGGCCCGTGCATTGGGGTACATGTTGAACGTACATTTTTTTTTTTTTTTGGCGGGATTTATTAATGGGTCCATGTTGGTTTCGTGTATTTGTACGCTCTTTGTGATATATATATATATATTTATATATATATATATATATATTTTTTTTTTCTGTGGTGCGTTGCTTGAAATGTAGTGCGTCACATTTTTCTATTGTTCATTTGGTTTTTGTTGGTGTTGGTGATTTGCTTGCGTGTACTTTTTCACTCATTATTTCGCGTGCCATATATCTTTGTGTTCATCTTTATTTTTGTGGCTTACTATGCTTTTTTATTGTCTTTGCTGCAGGTAAAAAAAATATCGTAGAGGGTCAGCCATGGGAGCGTTTATGTACCTGAACGAGCTGTGGAAGAAGAAGTCTTCCGACGTGATGCGCTTCATTCAGCGTGTCCGTGCGTGGGAGTTCCGCCACCAGCACACAATTGTTCGCCTGCGCCGCCCGACGCGCCCCGAGAAGGCCCGCATGGTCGGCTACAAGACGAAGCAGGGATACGCCGTCTTCCGCGTGCGTGTGCGCCGCGGCGGCCGCAAGCGCCCGGTGCACAAGGGCATCACGTACGGTAAGCCCAAGACCAGCGGTGTGCTCGGCATGAAGCTCAGCAAGAACAACCGCGCCGTCGCGGAGCAGCGCCTCGGCAAGAAGTTCGGCAACCTGCGCGTGCTCAACTCGTACTGGGTGAACGCGGACTCCACGTTCCTCTGGTACGAGGTCGTCGCAGTGGACCCGATGCACCGCACCATTCGTCGTGACCCGCGCATCAACTGGATCGTCAACGCCGTGCACAAGCACCGCGAGCAGCGCGGCCTCACGTCGGCCGGTCGCAAGCACCGCGGCCTGCGCCACAAGGGACACAAGGCGTCGAAGCTCCGCCCTTCGGCCCGCGCCGCATGGCGCCGCAACAACCGCATGGTCCTCCTGCGCAAGCGTTAAGTTTGCCCAACGAAGCCTTCTACAGCTTTTTTTACGTCTATTGTTTTTTTTTTATTCTGTTTATTTACTTTTTTTGTGTATAAAAAAAAAAAAAAAAAAAGAGGGTTTGTTGTAGTTCTCATTGGCCAAGAGTATAAACAGGTGCTTTCATGTGTGGATGTAATTTGGTTTAAATAATCTGTAATACTCTTTCCCTCTCTTTTTCTCTCTCTTTCTGTTTTTTTTTTTTTTGCGTGTGTGTAGTGTATACATTTGACTTTGGTATAGTTTATTGTGTGTGTAGCGTGACGAAATAGGTGTTGCGTAAAGGGAATATACGCATAGACGTATATACATATATACATATATATATATATATTTGTTTGTTTATACAAAGAGGAATAACCTAAAAGAGGAGTATGCCTGTTGAAGCTGAAGTTTTGCCACCGCTTTCGCGATTGCCGCCAGATGAGGCTATTGCAGTAATATGGGGCCTTTGTCGGTACATTTTGATTTTTCTGATTGTAGTCTTTGGTGTTGTTCCAATTCTCTGCGGAACTGTCTTTCCGCCCTTTTCTGCTCTTTGGGGTGTCTTCTCCGCCATATCACCATACGCGTGGGGTGCGGTTGGCATTGGAGTTGGAATTGCTTTTTCTATCATCGGCGCTGGATGGGGTATTCTTACCACAGGGGCGTCTTTGAGTGGCGCCGCAATCCGTGCGCCGGAGATCCGCAGCAAAAATCTTATTTCTATCATTTTCTGTGAGGCTGTGGCTATTTACGGCGTCATTCTGTCCATTATTATGATGGGAAAGATGGAGTCGAACAGCAAAGCCATTAATGAGACTGGACATTATACGTATCGTGCTGCCGCCGCAGGCTTTACATTGTTTGCGGCGGGATTAGCTGTTGGTATCGGCAATATGTCCTGCGGTATTGCAGTAGGCATTGTAGGAAGCAGTTGTGCCATTGCAGACGCTCACAATAGCGCCCTTTTTGTAAAAGTTCTCGTTATCGAAATCTTTGCGTCGGCGCTTGGTATTTTTGCTGTGATTGTCGGTATTTTGATGTCTCAAAAAGCAGTTATGGTGTAGAAAAGTAAACTGTAACAGCTGTTGACAACACTATGGTATGTCAATACGTGGAGCAGGGACATCTTTTTGAAGATGAGCAACAAAAGAGAGAGAGAAAAGGAAAAGAAGGAAAGGAAAAAGAGGGAGAGATCAGGAAATACTTGTAGTTTTTTTTTTTTTTTTAGTCTTTTTTTTTTTTATGCGTTTATTTTGGTTTTCCATTAAAGGCAGAGTCCCATCATTCTCTAATGAATTCCGCCGCTTATATCTTTTTCCCTTATGTTTTCTTTTGTTAATTATTTATTATTATTATTATTATTGTTTTTTGTTGATATTGTTTTCTTCTAAAGAAGAAGGGAAGTACATTTTTTTTTTTCTTTGCTTTATCGGTCTGTGGTTTCCATGGCGACATCACAACTTATTCTAACGCGGTTTATGAATCTCCTGTCGGAAGGAAATGTTGAAGATGCCCTCTGCTATCTCTCCCATGATGTGATATACAACACATGGAAGGGCGTGGTGTATGGCATTGAAAACGTTTCCGTGTTTCTCCGAGACAATGTTCGCTTTGTGCATCACGGGCGGAACCTCAATCGCTGGAGGCAGGTGCAGCACAGCCTGGACTCGTCGCTCAAACTGCGCCCCGACCCGAAGGCCGCTGAGCCCGGGGCCTCTGAGCCAAAGGCCTTTGCGCGGCGCGGGGACGACGGCATTCGGCAGTTCTTCGACGCGGACGGGTACGACTCGCAGGGGTACGCCACTTTTGAGCGGGACGGCACAATCGCATCGCACGCAAAGTTTGCCGCCTTTCACGTGAAGGTGAAGGAAACGGTCGTTCTTCGGCACAATAAGGTTGTGCTTGTGAACATGTCTCAGCGAGCTTGACATATTGAGTCTGTGTGTGTGTGTGTGGGTTGGGGGGGGGGGCTTTTGTTGTTGTTGTTTGTGTTTTTGTTCCTATGCCTTTATTTGTGGGGGGATGGAAAGGAACTTTCGTTGAAGCTGTTCAACGGGAAAGATGTTGTAGAGTGCTTTGTGTAAAGACAACGAAGGAATGCCGCAGAAGCAAGTGCAAGAATATATAATGCGTTGTTTTTTTTTTTAATTTGTATTGACACTATGCTCAGAGCCCCTCTTTTTTTTTTTTTGCACTTTGGCCTCTTTAGCACACAAGATTGAATATAAAGGATTATATTTACAAACAAACAAAAAAAAAAAAAAACATTTTTATTTTTTTGTATTGACGACGATGTCGAACAAAGTGGAACGTCAGAAGGAGTTTGAGTGTGCGATCTCAATGAAGCAAAAGGAACTGGACGAGCTTCGAAAAAAGAAATTGGAACTTGAGGGGGAAGTTGGTATGAAGTCCGATACTTTTGCTGATAAAGACCTCACTGCTTACTTTCCTGTTCTTGAGTTCTGCGGCACTCGTCCGCGTAAAGACCTACGCACTTTACCGCTCGAGCATGTCGGTAGTGTGATGACGCAATTCGACATTGCGGTAAAGGAATTTACAAAAAACAATTCGACGCTGAAGCAACAAGTGAATGAGCTTCACCGACTCATCAAGGCAGAAGATAAAAAATGTGACAAAGCAAAGGCGGGCAGGGATGTTCGTCGCCACACCATCTCAATTATGGTGGAAGAGAATGTTAAGGGCAACGGGCACAAGGTGCATGCCAAGAGTGCTGCGGAGGACACTGACAACGTATCACTGCAGGAGCTTAACATCAATAAGCGCCTGCTTGAAAGGGAGATCAAGGCGGGAAAGCTACTCGTCCGTAAAAAGGAAAACGCAATACTTCACGTGACGGGCCTCGTCGGCGAACGAAAAGGTATTCTTGATGAGATTGATGCCATTAACAATGACATACGTGTTGCAGATCGTGATGCCAAGGCTGAGAAGGAACTGCTACAAGAACTCATTGCGGAACATGATTCTGTCGATGCAAAACTATATGCCGCTGAGGAAGCAAAAAATTCCGCCTCGCGCACTTTGGTGGATAAGAGTATCGCCGCAATCAAGGATGAAATCAACGAAACTGTAAGTGTTTCACGACAAAGTCAAGAGCGTGTGATGAAGGCTCAGGATTACCGAGTTGATCAATTGGAAAGTCGATTGGCGGCCATTAAAGAGGCACTCGACAGCAATCGTTTGACTCGTGAAGTGAATGCCATTCTTTCACGGGGATGGGCTTCAAAAAATGCACTAATGACCGTAGGAGCAGAAACCGGTATGTATGATCTCGAGACAATTATTCCCGCGCATGAAAAATGTCACCCATCCATATATAACCTTTTCCTCGCCGAAAAGGAACGGCTGGCGCGGCGCATAAGTCTCCTAAACATTATTGCTCGCGAAAAGGAAGAGGTGATAGACGCATTAGCATGCAAGGTGGAGGCTCTCTCGCAAGAATGCCAGCGCGCCATACAAGAACTTGACCAACTTGCATCAGGGGCAGCGTACGAGGAGGACGAACAGCGACTCAAGGCTATGGATTACATTCATGAGCAGCGTCTCCAATACTCGGACTTATTTTTTGAAAGGAAAAAGTTGAAGTCTCTGGTAATGAAAACACCGCGAAAGAGCCACTAGGAAGTTGATAGGGGAGAGGAGATTAATCATGTTCAGGATCTGGTGTCATTTTTTCGTCGGGAAGGCGCCTTTCATTACTTTTTTTTTTTCTTTGTGTGTGTGTGTGTATGAAGGGTTCATTGGTCTACTTATTTTATTCAGCACACTTTTTTTTTGTTTTGTTTTGTTTTTGAGTGTCCCTTGTGGGTTTTTTTTTTTTTGTTTTCCACTATGCGTACCCCCGTGCTGACTAGAAGCCGGAGGGGATGGAGCAGGAGAGGAAGCAAAAAGGAAAGGAAAAAAAAAAGAACATTGTAAATTGGCGATGTCAGTGAAGAAGGAATAACTGAAACCGTATGACATGTACATCGCATAGTAAGATGGAATCTGGTTGGAAGTGGACAATTTACTGAACTTGAACCACTGTATGTCATTCTTTTTTTTTTCCCCATATGTTATGTTTGGTTCAAGTACACACTGAAGTATTGTTCATGGGAGAATTTCTCTCCTTTTTTTTTTTCTATCTACAATAGGGTCTGTTGTTATGATTGGTATGTTTGTTGGTATTTTTTACATGTGTAATTCTTTTTTTTTTTTTTTCCTTTTTGCTTCTTTCTTTCTCTCTCTCTCTCTCTCTCTATATATATATATATATATATATTATTACTCATTTTTGTCTTTACATGCATGTTAAGGTTTATCTTTTTTTGTTTTTTTTTGTTTTCCTCCGAGAAGAGCACTGTGCACCAAAATGTCCAGTGAGTCTTTACAGAAAAGCGAATGTGAATATATCCCTTATGCTGTTCAAAATGCTGTGCATATGATGTGGAACAATCAATACTCTGAGGCTGAACACATTCTTTCCGAGTACAAAGCATCGCATCCACGGTTCGCTGTGGAGTACGCAAATAACTACCTTGTGCAGTCTCTCATGAGCTCTACGAACGAAAGCAGAGAAGTTCTCCTAGAGCTATTTAAGAGCGCAGACTCGCTTGCGAACTCTGCCAGGAACGAAAGCCCCGTATTTATTAACGATGTGGACTCGGACGGAGGATTGGTTTTGCATGAGGTGAACAATTCTGAACCTAAAAAAAAGAAAGGTTTCAGTCTTCGACGAAAAATTTTTCACAAGAATAAAGCTTCCTCCGACAGCACATGGAAACTGGAGTGTGATATCGTATATGCGGATGCTCTTTTAATGCGGGCTGTTGGTCAGCTCATGATGAATTCGTACCTAAAAGGAGGAATTAACCTCCGCCGCGCGTGGGGTGTGTATCATAAGATGATACACATCGTGGAAAACGACATTAATAATGACATTCCGCACGATATGAAAATGTGCATTAAATACGGTACCGGTACGTTTTATACATTTCTTGCCCTTGTCCCCGCGAACATGATGAAGCTCCTCCATGTCGTTGGTTTCATATCTGATAAAGAGTTGGGAGAGCAGTATCTGACTGAAGTATTTGAAAGCGATACCATTCGTTCTCCTTTCGCGGCATTGGTACTGTGTACGCTTTATCTTTTTCTCCCCACTGGCATTGGTCGAGTGGAGGAGACGCTTAAAAAGGTTAAACATGTCCTTGACACAATGAATCGGCGGTATCCGCAGAACACGTACTTTCACGGATATTGTAACTTTTATCACCGGAAGAAGGGAGAGATAGAAGAGGCGTTGGATGAAATTAAAAAAGCTGCGCTGAATGCAGAGCGTGAGAGCTTGGTTCCATTACTAATTAGGTATTTGCATGCAGATACTCTTTTTATGGATCTCCGCTTTTCAGAAGCAAAAGAAAAGTATGAATCCGTGCTAGAGCATCTTGCCATCACAAAGGATAAATTTGCCTACACCGGACAAGTAGTTTTGTCGCTTGCAGCTTGCCATGTGATGCTAGGTGAGGATGATAAAGCAATCGAGTGGCTTAAAAAGGTTGGCACCATGTACAACGCAAAATCTAAAAACGATGCCAACTCTCCTGTTTTTGCTGCCCGTGTTCTTTTAAAAAGAGAATTGTTACCTTTGTGTGGTATTTACACGCTTTACATCAACCGTGATCTCGCTCACATGAAGCGTGAACATGCCGAGCGTGTCTTGAAGGAACTTCAGCGTGTCACTGAAGGGAAGGACTTGAGTAGCCCCGAGGCAGTGAATATGTACACACTCTTTGTGGGAGTAATTCATAAGGGGTGTGGTCGCACAGAAGAGGCACTTTACGAAATGGATAAAATATTTGCAAACTCAAAGAGCATACCAAGTGATTCTATGATTTTGCCATATGCATATTATGAGACTGGTGAACTTGAGTATCATTCTGGTAGAGTTGAAAAGGCAAAGGAATTATTTGAGAAAGGACACTCTCTAAAAGGATACAGCAATGAAACACTGGCAAACCGATACAGCATCGCAATGAAACAGCTCAAACGTCTCAAGCAGGAGCGTCAGTGATTCTAAAATTTTAGAATAAGTAGAATTTATAGTAGAATGTATGAATTGATTGTTTGCTACCTGACATGAAAGAAGTAGTAGAAGAAGAAAAAAAAATTCTATAGTTGTAGTGAACAAAGAGAAGCCGTTTAAATTGAATGAGTGTTTGCAGGACTTCTTACTTATTTAATCAAACATTCTCTGTTCTTATATTTCGTTCTATCTCCCTCCTCTCTCTCTCTCTCTCCCTCTGTATATATACGCATTTGTCCGTGGGGGTCTGTGTATTTCAGCAGCCCTCTGTACCCGTTCTTTTTGTGTATACATACTTTAGCCGAGGTAAATTTAACTTCGCAGGGCAAGCTTCCCGTGGCTCGTGCAAACTAACTGCGGTAGGGCTTTAAAAGTTTCGGAATACTTATTTATTTATTTATTTATTTATTTCCTCTCATAAATATCAAACACTAATCTACCTCTCACTTCGGAGTTTATGTATTACTTAGCTATTCTTCATGTTTTTTTTTTTTTTCAACTCTTCTTGTAAAGGGAAAGTATATATATATATATTTATATATATATATATATATTGTCATTTGACACTCTTGTAGTATTTTTTTTTTTAGATGACCTCCACTCCGCCCCCTCCGCCAGAGGGAGAGCAAGGAGTTGCGCACCAACAGCACCTGGGGCAGGAGCAGGAGCAGGAACAAAAGGAGGGGTTTGCTGGCACTCAGGACTCCATTGCTGCTGAGGCACAGAATGAATTCTACGACCCAAACAATTATGAGAATTATAGCTATGACCCCGAGGATGGGAATTATTACTATTACCCTGCCCAAGAAAATGGCGAAAAAACGGATGCGTCCGCTGCCGGTGATCTCCCAGTGAGTGCGGATAGTCTTATTCGCACGTACGAATTTGATGACTGGGAGCCAAAGTCGTACGGATGGTTTGCCGATGTTGTTCTGGAGACATTCATCTCAAAGATGTTTCGTATTTACTTGGCAATTCTGCTTTTTTCCGCGGGTGGCCTTTTGCTTTCCCTTTCTATGACCTGGACTTTCCAAATACTTTTTCGATTGTACATGCCACCTAAAAGAGACCGCAACGCTGACTGGCAAGCTATCAGCTACCTCGTCATTTTTTTATATCTTTCTTTTACGATAGTGACAGCCTTTTGCATGTGGTTGCATCTGATAAAGGGGATCTGGAACGTGAAGAGGGAAGATACTGCGTTTTGGGGAATGACGCATGGTTACTGCTTTTCTCGAAAAACGCCACCATATATTGTTTATTTTTTTCTTATCATCGTGACTGCAGTATTCCCGTTATTATATACATTCATAGCTACCCTATCAAAAAATCAAACATTTTCCCACTTTGTTCAAGAATATGCATACATTTCAGTCATTACGACTGAGTGTTTACTTTTGTTCTGGTATTGTTGGTTCTATCTTCGATCGTTGAGAGAGAAGGTGTCGGCTGTTAAAAAATGTGAGAAGAGGGATGAGTTTACTTTATGGAAGAAAGCACTAAAGCAAAAGAAAACAATTAAGAAACGGTGGTACCATGCCTCAACGATTCTTGAAGAATTCGGATTAGATGGTAAGACACTGTGGTGGAATGTTGTCGTGTTTACTATAGGCTGTGTTCCGCTCTTTAGTCTTATTGCGGGATACAGACTTATTATTACGATAAACGAATCACCTGTCATTTGGGGGGCTTTAGGCTGTATTGCATTGTCGAGCATTTACGTGGTTGCCTGGATGACGCTTTTGCGAACGAGATCACATTGGTCTATCTTTACTTCGTTGACTTTAATCGTTTTCTTTTTTATTCTTGGTCTTGTTGGGTCCGCTGTTTCAGCATCGCAAGAGGCTGCCGGTGCTGTTATTGTACTTTTTATTGCTTGTCAGGGTATGTTGACTCGAAAAAGAAGTCATGAATTAACTCTTCGAGAGCAATGCGCTTTATTCAATGCTAATATAGATGGTGAAATGCAACATGTAGCGCGGAGACGCCGTATAGATACGTACTTGTGTTGCTGTAGAGATTTATTTTTACGTTGTGTCCGGTGCTGTGATGTGAAGACGTTTTTTGGTTACCCGCATCCCGATGTTACGGCTGCGCAGAAGAAGTATGCCGTTGATAGGATATCTTTACTTACAGACCAGAAGGCGCTCATGTTTTGGTGGCTTTTTCTTATGATCACGATGGCCTTTGTCATTGGTGTTGGAAACAATATGGCGTATCGTTTCACTGGACCTATTGCACAGACATCGTATGAGTCATTAACGGGAACTTATCCAAAGGTGTCGATGTGTCAGATGCGGTTCAACGCGAATGGATCTGTGCCTTTGGGTTTGTACGATCTGACACTTCTCAGTGCGCTCTCTTATACTTTTGCGGAGAATGGAGATATCGATTTTTCCACCTGGTTTCACGATGTCCCAAACTTTGTTCGACGATATCCTGTTCACCTTCCACCTACTCTAGAACACGCAACGAAAGGGATAGATATACCCTTTTCTGATTACGTTGACTTGGTGCATGACTTTCACTTTATTACTCTGAACTCCAACAACCGCGGAATGCCATTTATGCGCAGCGTGGAGGAGTGGAGCTCCTCTCTTGCCGTTCAATTGGCCGACGTCATGTCTCCACTGAACAGATTGTGGTCAGATGAGCACCGAGTAGAGTTGGTCAGAGGGATTTCGTTTGTACAGCGAATGTTTCCGTACACCAGCCCTCTTGACAATGTATCTTCGTACATTCAGGAATTGGTTTCCGGTGGTAATAGTGAACGCATCTTGTTGATTGGTGATGGATTTAACGGTGGCTACGCCAAGATGCTCTCATCAATTTATAATGTACCTTTTGTAGTATTCAATTCTCCGGGAACAAGGTATAAACTCTCTATGCAAATGCAGGGGATTCAGGTTTCCTTTACTGGGAGTACAATTTCCTCCATCGATTCTTTGGAAGGCACTCTTGAAACTTTTCATCTGGAGTGTGATGAATGGAATTACTCTACCGAATGCGACAAAATTCAAACGATAGTTAAAAAAGTCGCAATGATTTGTGGAGATCCAAATGGACGAAAAATTAAGTAGAATGTGCTTCTATTACCTTCTCTATCTGTTTTTTTTTTTTTTTTTAGAGGGCGATGGATTGTTTTGTTCTTGGCTTTGATAGAGTAATTCGACAAAGTAGCCCCTTCTCGATATGTATGAGTTATTAAGTAGAGACCTTTGTTTGAAAATAAATACATATTTTGCAGTTTACAACGAAAAAAAAAAAAAAACTTTGTGTCTAGGAGTATTGTTGTTTCTTTATTTATTTATTTATTTACAAAAAAAAAAATGTGTCAAAAAAAAAAATGTCGCCCAATACCTTACCCCCTCTTTCTCTCCCTCTTTCTCTTTTCCTCAACCCATACCCTGACTAAATAAAAGGAAGGATTTGAATTTTATTTTAGGTAGCTTGGCGAACGAGGAGAGAAGAAAAGCATAATAAGAATAAAATAATTAGGAAATGTTTCGGCGAACAGCTCTCATTGGGACAAAGCATACAAAGTTTTTGTATGCACCTGCCGCTGCTGCTACTGCTAAAGCCGATGTGAAACAAGCAACAGAGTCTTCTTCTTCCACTGTTAATGGTGCCACTGGACGAGATGGAGACTCTATCATGGACAAGCTTATGGTTGCTACGTGTTTGTCTGCTGTATGCGGCTGGTTTGTTTTTGGTCCTGCGGTTAAATCTCATCACTAAGATTGGAATGATGTTGGGACAAAAAAAAAAAAAAACTTTTTTTTTTAGGTGTTAAGCAGAGTGTGTAAGGGGAAGTCAGATGGTAGGCTATAGTAGGAAACGCACTCAAGGAAAGAAACTGTGTGTTCGTCATGAGTTACTGTTTGTTCAAGGAGGTATACATATATATATATATATATATATATATAATATTGCTATCGTAGCGATATAATTTTCACAAATACACACACAAAACGCTGATTTCTATGAATTCTTTACAATTATCCCTTCTCTCATTTTCTTTTTGTTCTTGTCTTTGTTGGTGCTTTTGGGTTTTGCTGGAAATTTTCTGGAGTAATAGTTAAATTAATTTAAAGGTAAGCATGCGTCAAACACCTTCCCCCAAACACAATAATAAAAGAGGAACTCTATCGCCGATTTCTATAGAGAGTTCTTTATGCGGTCGAACCCCTTCGCACCGTCCATGGACCTCTCCTACAATCATGGGGTATGGCAGTGCTGGTGGTGGTGGTGGAATTGATCATTTTCATCATCAATACGTACCACCGCCGTCCATCACACCTCTAGTTGGCGGAAAGCCTACTATCTTAGATTATGACACTGGAGGCAATGCTGTTGGAAATAACATAAACTTGAATTGTGCTATTCCTTCTTCTATATCACCTCTTGCGGAAATGCGTTATCCTTCAGAGGGGTCTCATAAACCAGTTTCTGCTTTGGGAGCTTGCGTAGGGAAGAGTTCAACGTCGCCGACGGATCAGTATCCTTCTGTGGCTTCTTCGATGCCTGTACCACAAAAGAAGAGAAATAGTTACTTTGATGGATGTGGCGCCATGGTAGAAGAACGCGATCCTGTGACAAGGGAAGTCGTTGCGAGGTATCGTTGTGGTTTGTTGCTGGGAACAGGTGGATTTTCCCAAGTGTTTGAGTTCATAGACTTATCAACCGGCATTCAATACGCTGGAAAAATAATAGATAAAAGAAATTTAACACGGAGCGGTTCTAAGGCGAAAATTCGTCTAGAAGTCGATATACATAGACGGATGAAGCATCCAAATATTGTGCAGTTTGTAAAAACATTTCAAGATGACTTCTATCACTACATCATTCTTGATCAATGCTCTCGAAAGAGCCTGATGGATGTTTCAAAGGAGCGTCGTACCTTTGCATGTGAAGAAATACAACATATTATGATACAGATTACCTCAGCAGTGGAGTACATGCACAAAAACTTAATTATTCACAGGGATTTAAAACTTGGTAATGTCATGATAGATTTTAAGGGGAACATGAAAGTCGGAGATTTTGGTTTTGCGAGTGAGTTAGTCTCCCCGTCCGATAAGAAAATGACAACTTGTGGCACCCCGAACTACATAGCGCCTGAAATACTTGCAAGCGAGCAGGGTCAAGGGTATGGATTGGAGGTGGATATATGGAGTCTGGGTGTACTGCTCTATGCCCTCGGGTTTGGGACTCCTCCGTTTGAGACACGAGATATAAATACGACTTACAGCAAGATTCGGCGCTGCGAGTATTCTTTCCCACCCGGTGCATCCGTTCCAGAGTCTTGTAAAGATTTAATCCGTTGGATGCTTCAAAGTGATCCACTTCGACGACCCACACCCGAAGAGATCTTACAACACTCTTTTTTGTCTTCACCACGGATTCCACGTTCTGTTCCAGGAACCTTGGTGCCGCCTGAAAGCTCGAGGTCTTCGTTAGTCGACCGGCAGAGTCCCCTTTGGGCGTCTCCTGTTTCTGCCTATTCGCCATGCGCCCACAGCGACGGCCCTGTTCGGCGGCGTGAAGTTCCAAAACGCGCTTCTAGTAAAGAGAGCGCTGGAAAGGTGTTTGATGCAAAACCTCCCACAGGACGTTGCGTAGCTCCAAAGGCAAGTGACACTCTTACAATGCCAGATTCAAGAGTCCCTCTCGCCACATATACCAACGTGAATAATAGGTTGAATTTTTCCAAACCCCCTCCTCCATCTTTTTTTATTCAGAGCAGTATTTACTGCAAGAAGTATGGGTACGGGTTTCTTTCATATCAAGAAGGGAAACTTGTGCCAGTTGTTTTTCTTAACGATAAAACTAAACTGGTGTTTGACGCTGCCTCAGATAAAGTATTTTATTACGGACGATCTCGTATGCAAGCGCCGCCCGAAGCAGGTAATCGAAGTCCGCTTTTGAGTGAGGAACTCGCCTCTAAGGGATTTCGTGATGATCTGGTAATTTTTCGAAATGCTTCGGCACAACTGACGCATTATCACAATGAAAGAAATGACACAGTGGACCGCACTCAAGCTGCCGCTGCAAAAAAATTAGCTATAACAAAGTTTTTTCTCCCATATCTTGAACGGGGTACAAAAGATAAACGGATGACTCCTATAACTTCTGTGTTTAAGGACTGGATTTCTCTCTGGAAGAAGGAGCTTTTTGCATCAGATGCCGCCGACGAAGAGTGGACGGATGTTGTATACGTAAAAGATGCTGTTGTGGAGAGTTTATACACAATTTTGGGAGAATATGAGGAGTTGGATATGACAATTCTTGCGGCTCGTATGTCTGATTATTCATTCCAGGTTTCTATCCGTTGTGATGGGTGCTCTCACGCATCTTTATTTGTGCCCATATGTGGAGCTTTGAATATATGCCAACCTGATGTACCTTGGGGCCTTGACATTATTTTGTACTCTGGTTTTCACGCAGCGATGGCATTAGAGTACGGTGAATCCACATTTGCTTTCTCATTTTTAGATATTTCTAGTGATTCTAAAACGGTAGATCGTGGGAAAATATTTTTGTCTTCTGCATCTACGTCACCACACGTTAAGTCTATTACAATTCCCTCCGTGCTTCTACGGGCTGTGTCAACAATTCTTAGAAAAGTTCGCTGTACAGATGTCGTGGAATGCTTCTGCTAAATATATGAATAAGTGAGTAAGAGAGTGAGCAGAATCGAAACAGAAAGCCGCTTTTGATGCTGTTTATTTGTATGACGTGTCGCATTTATAAACGACTGTATACAGAGCCTCTGTAAATTTTTTTATTTATTTACTTATAGAAAAAAAAAAAAAAGTTATTGGGAATGGTAATCAGAACAGAGTGAGCAGTAAGGTGAGCCGAATGTATGCTCGCGTCTCTCCTGTATTGCTGTACATTTTCTAATTATGGACCATATGTTTGATACATATGCTTAATACTATTTTTCCTACGAAACTCCTTTTCTCTCTCTCTCTCTCTCTCTCTCTCTCTCTCTCTCTCTTTCTTTCTTTGTTATTTATGTTGTGAAGGAACGAAAGAGCGAGCGACTAACGTAAGAAACATAAATTAAGGATCCTTTTTGATCGGCCATCGCCGCAACGTATTCTTTTTTATTTTATTAGCAGGAGACTTATACTTTATTATTATTATTATTATTATTATTACTTTTTTTTTTTTGGTATTTAAAAAAGAAATAATAATAGAAAACCATGCCGTATGTGGTTTCTACGAGTAAGGGTCCCACCTCGGTGCTGGGAGTCGTTAGCGGTAACTTTTTCGGGACTGGTGAGCCCGTTATTATTGTCAATAAGTTGAATACGATATCTGTTTTTAAGGAAAGAGCGACGGGATCGCACACCAAACCACTGGAACACCTTGCTGACTTCTCGCTGTTTGCTTCGGTGAAATTAATGGAAGCGCTAAGTTTTGTAAACTCTGAGGGGTGTGGGAGGGACGCTGCTTTTCTTCTTACTGCGAAGCAACAGGTTTCACTTGTGACTTTTCATCAGGATGGCTCTGGGCACATTGCGATGGTCACACTTTTTCATGGCGACGTCAGCTCGTGTTATCACCAACAGCGACCCAGTGAGATGTCGCTGTGCTCCTCTTCGACACTACGAACCACAGCTGGGGATTCTCTTCCCTTTGTCACCTTTTCACTTCATCGTGGCGGTGTCTTTTTGTTTGACTCTGCGGCAGCGGTTGCCAGTTACTTTCGAACATCCAAAAATGGGCCACTGGCGCTTGAAACACTTTTTCCACGTGAGTATGTTCAGAATGTACTCAAAAAGTCGAAACAAAGGAGTGTCTTTATGTATGGCCACTTTGACGCTTCGGAATTTGATGTGCGTAGCGCAGTTTTGGGGCGCTCGGACCCTGAGAAGGGTTGTGTGCCACTCTATGTTTTGTACACAGACCACAGCTCGAAAACGCATGTTTCTGAATATGTGATTGATTTTGTTAAAAAAGAAGAGAGTCGAAAAATGCCAAGAGCAGCGGCAAACCGTCCATGGTTACCAGACTCTAGTGGAATAATGTTTTCTGAAGAGATGTTTAGAAGAAAAGGTGTATTGCTTGCCAATGTGGAGACGAACTCGTGTCTACTGCATGTGGCTCTGGAGGGTTTGTTTGTCATTGGCGCTCAACTTATTAACTTTGTTCCGCTACGAGGACCTCCCTCGCAGCAACCAGGGAAGTGTGTAACAACTGTTGCACTTCCGTCTTCAGGTGCGTATGCTGAACCGGTTTGTTGTGCCTCCCTACCAAATCGAGAACTATTAGTCATTTTCTGGGACGGTACATGTGTTGGAGTTTCAACAAAATTGGATTCGGAAGGTCATAATATGGGTAAGGCGAAATTAAGTTGTGCGATTCTTGCCACGCTTCACACCATACCGGATTCTGTTGCGTCTATTGGCGATTCCTGTGTGGTGGGGTCCCACATGGCCAACACACTTTGGTTTCAATGGCGAACGGGTGAGCAGGGTGTTTTAATCCATCACTCCGGGCCTGTTTTTGACGTCACGGTGGCGGAAGGTGGACTGCGAATGAGTGTTATTGCCAGCACGGGTGTGGGAATAAACGGTGGCCTGAGTCTTGTGCGTTCCGCTGTTAGTGTTCGCCGGGATGCCACGGTTTCTGGACTTCCCCTTGTCAAGTGTATATCTGTAGCGGGAAATGTGTTGATACTAACATTGATAGGCTGCAGTCGTGTTTGCTCCTGCTCTGTAACGCAAGAATCTGTGATTGTAAATGAAATATCGGAGAGCCCGTTTGACACATCCGAGGAAACACTATTACTCGCGTACAATGAACACGAAGACATTTACTTTCAGGTGACAACAACCGGTCTTAATTTGGTCAAGGGCACAAATGAAAGTGAATACGTATTGAAAGTGGAGCGAATTGGTCATGCACATGCACGTTCTGGATTACTTGTCTTTTCAAATGGAAATACTGTGTATTACCTCAACACCGATGCGCCTTTTTCTGAGAGAGCGCTTAAATTTGAGAACGAAGTTTCATGTGTCACTGTTGCTTCCAATAATACCTTTTTAGTTGGTGAGTGGAACTCTTGTTCAATTTATTTATGCGAAATTCGAAGTGGAGAAGCGTGCGTTATGTTTTGGCGAACTTGCTCAGCTACACCGCATTCTATATGCTTTTTTTCATATCTTGAGAAGCCCAGAATTCTCGTCGGGTTATTAAATGGAAATGTACTTGACGTTCCGCTGGAGGCCATGTCGAATGACGTTGGATGTCAAGAAACGTTCTTGATGATGCAACCAGTCGAATTTTTCAATTTGGAAAATTACAACGCTGTGTTATGTCTTGGCGAAGTGCCTCTTATCATCATTGTGTCTGAATCCGGGTTTGAAGTTACTGGATTTGATTTTAGTTCGGTTTCAGCATGCTCGGTGATCACAAACGCGTCTTCAATTCCAACGTATGTTTTTTTCTCTAAAAGTGAGCAAACTCTCATATTTGGAAATATTGTGGATCTTCAAAAACTGAACACAAGTTTTCTCAATATGAAGGCTACAGTTACTCGAGTAAAGTACATACCATGGTGGAATTCATTTGCTGTTTCTGTGCGCCACAATGAAAAAGATCATATTGTTTTGGTTATGGGACATCAAATAACAAATCCTTGGGCGCATAGTGGAGAGCAAGCACTTCTTGAGTTACTTGAAAATGAAAGGTGTGTGTTTCTGGACCCTATTGTTCTTGGTGGATCGAATTCTAGTGATCAGGCTTGTACACCGGATGCATCCGGAGACAAGACAAGAGTACTCCTCATAGGTACCACATTTGCATTTCCTGATGAGTATTTATCTCGCTCAAGTCGATTTCTTTGGTGTAGTGTGGAAAGTGGGCGGACGATTACAGGCCCTCTACAAGTAAAACAAATTGGTAGTAAGGATATCGATGGTGCGTTGCAATGCTGTTGCATTGTACCGAATTACAGTGGAAGAATAGCTTTGGGTGTAAATGGGTGTATTACATTGTACAACTGGAGTAGTGCAGAAGCTACGTTCATTGCGGAGGAAACAGTACGCATTGGTACCATTATAACTCGTTTGGTGCCCCTAACTCATCAAAACACATCGTTTATTGTAACTTTTGATGCGCGTCACAGTTGTTGTTTTTTCGAGGTGGATACTATTCAAGGTACGCTTAAAATTGCTGGAAGGGACGCTGAGATACGCGGAATTATGGATGGGACGGCTTACTGCTCAAATAGTCGTTTTGATATGACTTTTGGTGATGATTTGTTCAATATATTTTCTCTTTCACGTGATATTCCAAATAATCAAGAAACCGTGGATAGTGCAGGTAGACGTTTGTCGGTCAACGATGAAAGTCGTAAACTAACAACAAGGGCTCAGTATCATTTAGGTGACATGATAACATCATTGCAATTAGGAAGCTTTGCACCCTGCTCCGTTGTAAATGAACTTGTCCCAGTTCCAAAAAGTCTCATTCCTGGTGTATGTGGCCCACAGATGGTGTTTGGAACTTCACATGGGGCTTTTGGAACCATTACGCCAGTGGCAGGTGAAACGTATGTGCTTCTAAAGGCAATTGAAGTAGCTATGAGTACAGCCTTCCCGCCTCACGGTGGCTTTGATCACGTTGCGTATAGAGAGGTTTTGAGTGCTGGGCAGGAGAGAGGCTTGAGTCGTAATGCCTCTTTTGAAACGACAAATCCGGAGGCAGCTCTTGTGTTTTCTCAGCGGCGCAAAAGGTATCTCTCTAAGTGCGTCTGCAGTGGAGACTTGATTGAGTCATATTTAACGCTTCCGATAGCCACCCAAGAGCAAATAGTGAAGGAGACCGATGCTATGGTGAGAGCATGGATTTCTGCTGCAAAAACTACATTAATAGAGTTTTTTGAAGATGTTGATTTGGATTCCTTATTTCCTATAAAAAGAAAAGATATGCATAGACCAGGAGTGTCTCTAATTAATGAAGTCAACGACCTTTTTTCTGTAAAGGGTCTGCCTATTTTACCGCTAACAACAGAAGCCATAACGGCTCTGTTGAGGAATTTGCAGAGGATTCACTAATTATGTGTGCTACATATGCTTTTATATCCGGGTGTGCCCCTACCAACTTTGCCGTTTTTTTTTTTTTTTCTTTGTTTGTGTGTGTTGTGAACTTGATAACTTGTAAGTTTTGACAGGATTCTCTCGGTTTTTTTTTGTCATTTTTTTTTTTTTGCAACAAATCTCTTTCCTCTTCATCTTACTTCCTACATGTACATTCACGCATGTGAAAAAAAAAAATAACAAAAAAAAAAGCACAACACATCGAGAAAGAAGATGAAGTACCTCGCCGCTTATGCTCTAGCGAGCCTCTCTGGGAATGCACCAACGAAGGCAACTGTTGAGGCTATTCTGAAGGCCGCTGGCGTCCCCGTCGACGCTGCACGCGTCGATGCGCTCTTCGCCGAGCTCGACGGAAAGGATTTCGAGGCCGTGTGCAGCGAGGGCAGGGCGAAACTCGTCGGTGGGGCGCCGTGCGCCGGCTCCTCCGCTGCTCCGGCCGCCGCCGGCGGAGCGGCCGCTGCTGCCGCCCCCGCGGCCGCTGAGGAGGAAGAGGACGAAGACGACGACATGGGCTTCGGTCTCTTCGACTAATCTGCAAATGTTGTGCAGTCAGTTCTTTTGTTTTTTGTTTTGTCTTTCGCAGCATAAAGTTATGGGAGGCCAAAGCCACATATACTTGTACTGTGTTTGCCCTCTAAGGAGTGTGGTGTGCTTGGAGGGAGTCGGTTTAACTCTATCTAACTTTTCTTTGTATACCCTCTTTTGTTTTCTCTCTAGCTTAGGTATATCGTCATGAAGTACCTCGCCGCTTATGCTCTAGCGAGCCTCTCTGGGAATGCACCAACGAAGGCAACTGTTGAGGCTATTCTGAAGGCCGCTGGCGTCCCCGTCGACGCTGCACGCGTCGATGCGCTCTTCGCCGAGCTCGACGGAAAGGATTTCGAGGCCGTGTGCAGCGAGGGCAGGGCGAAACTCGTCGGTGGGGCGCCGTGCGCCGGCTCCTCCGCTGCTCCGGCCGCCGCCGGCGGAGCGGCCGCTGCTGCCGCCCCCGCGGCCGCTGAGGAGGAAGAGGACGAAGACGACGACATGGGCTTCGGTCTCTTTGACTAAGATGTCACTATTGTTTTGAATTTATTTTTTAACAAAAAAATACTTGAATTATTGCTGTGCCGATGTGCTATTAAAGCAAATGGCCTTGGTAGCCTCTAAGTTGTAACTGTTTAGAAACTTTTGTGGTTTTTTCTTGCCTCTTTCCACTTTCTAACCCCCTCCCCCTATACTTGTCTCACGCAAAAAAAAAAAAAAAAAACTTTACATTCGGTGGATGTATAGATCTTTCCGCCATGGCATTACAGGTTCGTAAGGACAGTTATGCGACGGAAGAACTGACACTTTCGTCGTTTGTTGCATTATGTGGTGATTGTTTAAAATTGTGCAAGGAGAAAACTCAACGAGTTATGGACAATCGAAGTCGGGCTCCTAGGGGATGGGAGAGTGAATACGTCTCAGTGGCAGAAGAGCGCCGCAAAGAGGACTATGATGTCTGCTTCCAATACTGCGAGCGCGCTTCTAAAATTTGTCCGGAGCCAAGCGTCATTGAGCGCTCTGAAAAACTAGTGAATAACACATCAGCGCAAGCGTCTGCTGCTGACGAGTCGTCTTCTTTACAGCGAATGGCCAGGTGTGAGTACGCTCTGAATGATTTCTCCAGAGTTCTGTTCACATTGGCTCATAAGCCGAGCAAAGTTGTTTTTGACAATATTGACCCGAAAACTGGGGAAAATGCTGAAGAGAAAGAAGACGGTGCGCCTAGTGAAGTTCATAAGAAAGTTTTGGGTAGTGCTGCAATTCATGAAGAAATATTGAACCGTTGGAGCACAGCTAAAAAAGGACGAGCAAAGATGGAGGATATGGGGATACTTCGATCCGCAGAGGAAACTTCACAACTTAAGCAGGATATGGAGCGTGGAAAACAAGAAGAATCTGTGAAGGCCAGGGGGACCACTCCCAGGTGGTAGGAAATGCATTTTCCCTGATCATTATGCCCATTTCTTTCTCATTCGTAGATTGTGTATGCTTCCTGATGGCTTTTTTAGATGGAGAAGGAATTTTTTTTTTTTTTTTGTGGACCCTAATCGTTGAACGATGATTTCTAAAGCCGCAAACACCAAAATTTTAAGGCGTTATAGTTTTTCTTTTTTCCTCTCCCTCTCCCTTTTTTTCTTTTTTTTTTTTTCTCTCTCTTTCGAAGTAACCAAAGACATACACAATGCAACAAAAGATCAAGGGTGATGTGAGAATTGTGTTCACTTTGCATGTTGATCAGCTGACTGGATGTAAACCTGGTAAAGGATACATTGTGATTATAAAGAGAGGTGACAAAATTCATACTACATCTTCTGCTGTTATTGCAGACCGCGAGGGCAATGTAATTGTGAATACGACTCGTGTTTTTACGTCAACGATGCAAAAGGAAAGTAATTACAAGTACAAAACGAAAGAACTTAAAATACGTGCTCTGGAATTGCCTCAACGTATAACAGTTACAAGTTTGACTTATGACATCAGTAAGCATGTAGTGAATGATTGCTTTCCTGAAAGGAAGTTAATTGTTAAAGGTGATGGTGGATCGGAGCAGATGATATTAAAATTAGAAGGGACTGAAGAAAAGATGTACAACAGACAGCACAGTATTGAATCTGCTTCAAATGCATCATTAACATCTTATATGCGTGCCCCTAGCTCTCCTTCACAGACAGCATCATCTGTGCGTGAGGAAGCGTCTAATTTAAGCACTAGGAGTTTTCGTGACTTTGAAAATGTAATTGAGAGTGTAATTGCTTCAGCTGGCATCAAGGGATGCGATAGTAGTGGTACGTCAGTGAAATCCGATGCACATGATGCACAGAAAGCTGAAGTTCCTTCCCTGAAATGTTTGTCTGACGCAACTTCAAAGAAAGAGGTGCCCAAGGGTGAAATTGATTGGCCCATTGCAGAGTCTCACATGAATAAGTCTCTCTGTGAAAGTTCGGAAAGTTCTGCAGGTGTGAAGCACCAAACCTCTGTGCCCTTCCAGGGCACTAAAGCACGACTACCTCTAAAGGTGCCGTCGAAAAGGATAGTGATACCCCAAGGTGACATCGCTCTGGCGGTGATAGATCAAATCAGCAGTGCCGTTAGACGAGATGCGCTGAGTTTGGTGCACCAACCCACAACTCATACTTCAGAAGGCGTACGACTAACGCTCTCAAGTTTTTTTAATTCGAATGAGGAAAAGCTGGAGGGTTTTGTTTTAAACTTCTTGGCTCATCTCGCAGTAAAAGTTTGTCAAGAGAGCCGCCTATTAGGTGAGTGGCTCGATCTTTTAACACATGTGATGTATCGCAGCATTGCAAGCTCTAGTTGTATAAAAAGTTCACGGGATATTATACGCCAAACTTCTGCGCAATTCATTCAGCTTTCACGAGCTAGTATTTCTGATTTCATTACGCAAGGTAAAGAACTTTTGCGAGGAATAAGAAGTGGTAAAGGGTCTTCTGTTGATATTATGATTTTTTGGTTGGCTGGATTAGAGAGCTGCGCTTCGGAAATTACCTTGCTGTTAGTAAAACCTGTTCAACGGGTTATTAAGAATTTTGCGTCAGCTTTGACAACTCCACATGAAATCTACTTGACCAACAATGAAAAGTTGGCTGCCAATATAGTTTTGTTGTGCTCAACACTTGATTCCACTTTGTCCGCTTTAATACCCGGAGGTAACGAGGATATTCGGCAGGCTTCTCCAATTCTAAGAATTTTTCTGTCCAATCTTTTCTCGTCTATCTTTTGCACCATTGTCCGCACTGTTGTGATGGGATTGGACGAAATGGCAGGCAAATCCCGTGAAAAATCGTCGTATTCGCTCCGAGTTTTGACGACTTTGAAGTGGTGGGCTCGAAAAGTTGCTCTACTCTCCGTTTTGTCGCATTCGCTTATGCCACTTGTTGCGTATTGTGACTTTGTTTTGCTTCCAGATATATTGCGAGAAAATGAAGATTATAAGTGTTTTATGCGCAATTGGCTTCCCAGTGTCCAAAGTTCAAAAGAATTCATGTGTGGCAGTAGTACTCCTGATGTTGCCGTTTCCGCCCCGGACTCTGATGATCTGTGGAGTGTTTCTCTTTTCGATACATTCAGTGCATTTCTGATACCAGAGAAGGAAAACACGGAAGCCCTGTCCGACACTGATGCGTCAGTTGCGTGTTTGCTTGAGATACTCAATGGCAACCACGATGAGGTTGCACGTGTCGTTTTAGAAGAGGAAGTGTTTCCAAAAAGTGGATTTAATGGCCTGATATGTACACTATCCCGTCCCGACTGTGTTATGCCTCTCCTCGATGCCGCTGCTTCTTAAGTTTCAAGGCCCCTTGGGATACTCCAGTGGAGGAAGGGATAAGTGAGGGGGGGGGGGAGGGAAACGGGCCATTCAAATTCTATATCTCTATTTCCATTTTCTTCTCAGTATACTTTCAGTTGATTGTCTATAGGTGAGAGCGTTTGACATGGCGTAGTAAATTTATCCTTGTACTGATTTTAGTTTTTACGATATCATCTGTTTTTTTCTTATCTACCTTTGACTTTTTTTGCATAGGCTACCCATTGGCAGTTTCGCAAGTTTGTTTCTTTGAGCGTGTCTGTTTTTGTTTTGTTTTTTCCTGTTTTCTAATTCATACCTGATCTCAACTTAGACTTCTCTGTTTTAGTTTGCTTTTTCTTTTTTCAAATAAGAATTACACCTTATGAAGGCTCAATAATCCACACACGGACACAAACAACAGTGCAATAAGTGTTAGACATGCGCTTTTGTCTTTCTTTTAGGCGGAGTTTTCTCAAAGGAGGTAGTGTTGAGAACCCATGCTGAATAGTTTTTTCTTTTCTTGAATATATGTATACTTGAGCGTATTCTCTTGCTTCGAGCTCCAATTCTCGGTGAGGGGATACCAGAACTGTTCTGCGTGTGTGTGTGTGTGTTTGTATGACTGTCGTTGTCGCTTCTTGTTTTTCTTTTCCACTGGTTTATGCACATCAGACGATGCTATTCACGCATATACCTAAAATCAGAAAACAAAAAAAAAATGGATAATCAGGGATGATGGTTGTTCAAACAAGCTACCCACGCAATCGAATGGAGTCTTCACATTTGTTTTCGAACTTTTTGCACGACATAACTCTATCACTGATGGTCATCGGAAAAGGATCTACAGAAGTAAACGACCATATTTTTATTACTCCTCTTAACCAATGTGCTGAGTTTTGTTGTATTATTTTTTACTTTAACACTAAAGTATGTAAACATTGTCTCGCAAGAACAATTTCGCAGATTTTGGCCCGTAAACATTTGTTACCTTAATCGGATCATTCCCAACATTCGACAAGAACAAGTGCTGCTGACCTAGTAGGTGTTCAGTCCTCAAGCAAACGTTAATTCTTTAGACTTTTGCATTCTTCGGCAAGCCACTGGAGTGCTTTCTAGGGTGAGAACACTGAGGAAAGAACTCTGCGGTGCAAACAACTGGTTTATATATATATATATATATATATTCCCAGACGGCTCCATGTAATTGCTTAGATGTTATTCAGCGAAGCAAAAACAACAACAAGGAATTATGTCATGATGTAAATTGTGTTAAAGCACTGCTTGCGAAACCAGGCATTTCCAATGAATGTTTGCCTTTTTCAGCACTTTAAGAGCGATGAAGGCAGTGCAAGGTGCTTTATTAAGGGAATGAGTTCACAGAAAAGATAACATGTGACGCTGTCCAACCTTGAATGAATCATGTGGTGTTTGCTTTTGCGCCATGATTTGGTGTAACCTCTCTGTCGTAAATGTGTATTGCGGATGTTGGGCACCGAACTCCGGCAAAGTTTCGCCACGTGGTGGGCACTGCAACCGATGCTTCCACGACCGCGAACGTATTTTATGAAGAACGGGGGGAGAGTACGCTCATCCTGTTTCATGCTATTGTGATGGAGTTTCCAAGCGCAAAAAAAAAAAAGGTAACATATTGGAATAGCATAAATCAGCGGTAAGATTTCGCCTTCAATCATTTAACGTCAAACCCTTAAATCTGTACATGGCTATTATTGCCAGAATAGCGAGAAGCGTACAGGAATTAATTATTAAAGTGAGGAAAAACATAATGTCTGCCGTAGTTATTTGTTTGTGTGCGTGTGTGTATTGCGTACCACTGTGCAGCTCAGTGGATTCATCCTGCTTTCCCTCTTTTTTTGTTGTTCTTGTTTTTTTTTTTTTTTCTTCCTTCCTGTTTACTTGAAATTAAGAGCGGAACTCATACATCCTTGGGGTTGACGGTATCGGCCTACAAATAGCAACAACAGAAAAAGCATATATATTTAGGTCACTTCACATTTGTGCAATGCCGACAAAAAAAGTTATTCCTGGAAAGCACATGCGAAAAGAGAAGGGTGACGCATCGCCTTTGCGCACTGACGATTTTGAGGATTTTTTGTCTGCGAAAAAGCGTTACCAAGATGTGGAAGAGAGACGTTTAAAGGAATGGGAGAACTATCAGAGGAGCCACCGCTCCACGGAAGAGCAGAGTTCTTCTCGTGCTTTTTTGGATATATCGATCGACGATATTTTAGCCGGGAGACTTGTCCTTGAGCTATTTGAGGATCTGGTACCAAATACGGTTAAGAACTTCAGAGCCCTTCTTACCGGGTCCGCTGGGATAGATGCAACGAGAGAGGTGAGGTTGGATTACCTGGATACACCAGTGAATCGAATAGATCATAAGAAAAAACTTATTGTTTTGGGTGAACTCGAATCCTTCAACATTTCTTCGATCGGTAGTTCAATCTCCGATGAAAACTATCGCCAACGACATTCAGAAAGGGGACTACTTACGATGATGTCTGATGGTCCACATACCAGTGGCTCCGTGTTTGGTATCACTCTCGGACCATCTCCATCGCTAGACTTTAAACAAGTTGTCTTTGGTAGGGTTGTAGATGATCTCTCGCTCTTGGAAAAACTGGAAACTCTATCTCTGGACACTGTAAATCGACCTCTTGTGCCTGTTGTAGTTACCTTTTGTGGAGTTTTGACATGAATTATACCACATGAATGTGGTGTAATATTAACGAAGATATGCAAAATGCCAAGGGGCAAGTGGTGTCTTTGTTGAATGGAAATTCCTACAATGTAACCAAAACCGCACAAAACTCAGTAAATGTATATTGATCCTATAATACATGTATATGGGTTTTTCACTCATGTTGTTATTGTACAAAAATACGAAAACAAAAGAATTGTCATGTGGGATATATATATATATATATATATATATATGTGTGTGTGTGTGTGTGTGTGTGTACATTTTTTTTTCCTGTGATGTTGATATCCAGCAGCTTTTTCTTTAGACTTCATTTTCCTTTTTTCCTGTTCTTATTGAGGTTATTGTTTTTGTTTGTTGTTGTTTTTCTTCTTTTTGAAGAGGGAGGGGAGTTACTTTTGAGTCCTAGAAAACTTTAGAGAAGAGTTTCGTGAATTCGTTAGCTTCTCCATGGCCGACGCTTAATACAGGTGGTCTTGCGGAAGTACAAGACATCATGGAAAGACTTCAGTTGTCGATGCTTGATGAGTATGACAAACTAAAAGACGAATGGTATTCGTACTACCACGAAAAAGTTCCCTGGATCATTTTCAAGACCGGATTCAAACCGCACATTGCATCATCAAGGGTCGAATACGGGTAAACATTTCAGAAAGGCATTTTGAAATTAGAGCTTCACACTGTGTGGGGAATATTTTACTTTTTTTAAAGATTTGAGAACATAAATATATCGTACAGCAGATCCAGATGGCTTTATTTTTATTGATCTTGATCCAACGATTGTGCATTTTTCCGCCATTTCCTGCGTCATGTATGGACGGACTTGGGTTTCTACTCTGAAAGTGAGATCAGGCGCATAAGAGATGACTCAGAGTTCTTCAAGGTCGATGCATTGACTACGCTCATTGAGGTTTTTTTTGCCCAAAGTGTCATCAAGTGATTTATGACTCTCTTGGAGTAATTTGATTTATCTTTTCCTTTGTGTACGTGTATTAGAGGAAAGTTCCTTGGATACAGAGAATCAGTCGGGTAATAAACACATTTTTGCAAAAAAAAAAAAATGCCTTTCCGATTTCCCCGACTGTTATGTGCAAATTAGAGAGTTTTCGAGTGAGGCGCTTCTTGGCAGTTTCAGTTCTTCCGTTTTTGCTTAATGTTCTGTTCACATGCGGTGTATTTCTCTGAGGGAGCGAAGGTGGAGTTGTGGAATCGTATCACGAAATGCACACATCGCCAACTACTAGAGACGTGTGTGATTCAAAGACATCTTCCACGCACAACAGTGAGGACGGATGGGTCTTGAAGCCGGGGAGTTTACCTTCAAAGGCAAGGAACACTGAATGCAATCCGGGCGAAGATGCTTTGCTTGCTACCAGCCCCAACAGGGACGCTAGAAGTTCTGTCCCTAATGCCCCGTGGATACTTGGTGTCGCCCAAAATTGTGTTTGGAGAATGGATGAGGTGGCGTTTGGATTAAGGAAATTAAAGTCTTTGGAGCTCTTAGCTGGCTGGGGGGGGGGGGGGGGTTCTCGTGCAGCAAAATGTAGACGATGTCATCGTTATTCTTGAAATGCTGCTGTGACGTGTAAAAACTGATTTCGCCATATAAATTGGAGCAAACACTGGAGATGCCGTCTTAGTCTGGGCCACCGCGATGAAAGCTTACATCCCTAATGGTAAAATTATTACTTTGGATATCAAACCATTAGGTAACTGGTTGAAATCCCGCTCTCACTACTACGGGGAGTACATATGGGGTTCCCGGCACCTTTGGTGGAATGATAGAATGATAAGATATATACAGTGAAGAATCACGGAGCGGGGAATTCAAAAACAAATACATCGTTTTGCTGTTAATGCTTTCACTGTACTGTTTATCGAGGACACGTTGCACAGATATCCGGATAGCCTAGAAAAATTTGAAGCTGCTCATAGATATGTTCCTATGTGTTCGAACCCCCTTGTTCAGCACACTGAAATGGACCGTTTTGTTGTGGGTGGAGGATCCCGCTACGGTAGTGCGAAATTAATTCCAATGCGCTCTGTTGATGGTCTTGACGCTACACGTAAAAACTACGCGACCGATCGGCGTGTTGAGTATATACTTTACTCACAGCGCCGTCGAGAATGTTTACTAAGAGTAAATTAATTTATCGGGATTATTGATCCTGCGTTAAAACTGATATTGCTTGGATGCGATTATGTGGTTGTATATAGTTGCGTTTGGAAAAGTACTAAGTAGATTTGCTTCTACACGTCTTGAAGCCTTTTTTTTTTTTGTTTATTTTACTTATTCAATGAGGTTTTTTTTTGTTTTTGTTTTGTTCCTTAAATACCTAGAATGAACTTTTTATGTCTTTAGAAGTATTTTTTTTTTTTTACTAATCGTGAAGATACCTCGGGTAGCAGATCGGAATGGAATATGAAGGCAAACGAGGGACCTCGAGACGGTTCGGCATTTTACTATGTGTGCTGAGGGCTGCCCTGCTTTGACTTCGTTGTTTTTTTTTTTTTCTTCGTGCATTTACCCCGGAGGGATGGTACGGCCATCACCAGCGTCACGTTGCACTATGTTATCGCTTTG
>JASANW010001355.1:0-80830 GCA_030849725.1 Trypanosoma boissoni
TCTCTAAATCCTTTCACGGTTTGAAACTTTGTCTGTGCAGCTCTATTTATCTGTTCCGTACTAGCGTTTCTTCTAATAACGTAATGGGAACTTAAACACAAAAAAAAAAAATAGAAACAATACACCTAGTTAGAGATTTTAAGATAATAATAGCAACTCCCACCTCTCCGTTTGTTGTTTTAGTCTTGCCTCCTTGTTTATTATGGGCTCACAAGCTGATTTCACCCGATACCTTAGGTATACTTTAGAGTACACACGTTACGCAGCCTCTACTTCTTCTGTGCATCGTTGTGGTTTTTCTGCTGTGTCTGCACGATAATTGGGGACGAGCTTAAGTTTTCGCATATATTGCATTCTGTAATAAATGTAATCCAATAGCCAAATGGCTAGTCAATGAGTGCTTAGAAGAGTACAGACAGCTGAACGCCTCAATGAGCCACGGATATTACATTTCTGTCAGGGTCCGAGGAACTATCCAAATCATTATCATCTTACTGATAGTTTCATTAATAATGTGGGTTAGAAGAAATGACCCCATTGATGAAATCGCGTTGACAGAGTTTAAAGAAACCTGCACCGCTTCTAAAACTGGGTAAAACAAAGGATGCGTAAACTCCTGTAAAAAGTGTACAGACATACCAACCTGCAGGCTCTATTAACACAACCGAGGCGCAAGTAAAAAAGGGATGCTCTTAAGTTGTAAAGGCTGAGGGGCTGCAAAAACAGAACTGACTCAAAACCAAACGCTATTAGAAAGGGAATTAAAAAAAGGGTGTTGTGAGGGAGTACAACACCCGGGGTTCCCGGGTCATCACTGACCCCAGTACTAACCGGGCCTGTGGCTGTTTGACTTCACAAATCGGACGGGATATGGTATGTTCAGCCAAGTATGGTCGTACCCACTAGGTAGGGTGGGGTGGGAGGGGTGCGGGAGGGGGGGGGGCCACATGTGGAGGGGAGAAAGGCCGCGCATATGGCCGTGGGAGGGGGGACGCCTTACCTCCTCTTCTACCGCTTCCCCCTTCAAGGAGCAAATAATAATAATAATAAAACATTCATCGGGTAAGCTTACTCAAAAAAAGTTGAATCAAAGAAGGATCCTACGCATCTCAGATGAAAGTCTGACATAAAAACAACAGCAACAAAAAAACAAATATACATGCTCATATAAAGCATATAAACTGTCCTCTCACATGGGAGATGACCTGTGCGGCCAGATGGGAGGTGCTGTGACGATAAGAAACAGTACCCGGGGACAAATTCCAATTCCGCTAACATTACAGACGCCCCGAGCAGTGACACACCCTCATTTCTCTTTTCCACAAAAGTTGGATAGACAGGGAACAGAATACTCCAAAACAAAACAAAACAAAAAAAAACACAAAAGAAAGAACAACCTCCCCTCCCCCACCGGGGATCATTATGGGAGCGACACTCACAATTCACACATTCGCCGTTCAACCCCCGGTGATAATGCTCCGCTAAGAGTGCAATTACCGTAAAAGATCATTTCAGTCTTCCGCTAATGCTTTCATCCATATTGGGCCCCCATTATGTTTTATTTGACTTCGCCCTACATTACCGAATTGACTCATTCAGGAAGAATAACAAAACAACAACAACAAAACATTATAGACAATGGAAGTCTATTTCTCTCCAGACGATTAAAAAGTTCAGTGATGCTCAATAACTGCGCGAGACTCAGATAGTAGTGCCTCGATATAAAAGGTGTACAAAAAAAACAAAACAAAATATGTTTTCCTAAACCACACGCACATTCGTTTTCTCTCTCACGCAAGCACAAAAGTTTGAAAAGCAAAGTAGTTGGCCTACACAAGATTAGAGCATACAGCTCGAAAGCATGGAGTTCGACCCACCGCATAACATCATAACAAATCGCATAACACTTTTCCACCACTCCATCGCAAGGCGCATGCATTCAAGCACTCACGCAAAGAAGAAATGGGATCCACGTGGCACACTCTCACTTATCCTGCACTTCAAAGTAAAGCCGTCGTCAGAGACAACGGAGAGAAAAAGCAAGGGAGGAGGATAAAAAGAAAACAAAACAAAACAAAACAAAAAAAGATGTTTATAAAAACATAATGGACGCTCAAAAGCAACAACAACAGCAACGACAAGCCGAACAAGAAGAAAATAAACAAGAAAACAAAAGTACACGGCAACAAAAAAAATGATAGGGAAAATAACGTGCTTGATGACATTGCTGTGCTTAATATCATTTTTCTTTCCCTTTCCGTTTTCAGAGAATAATGCGTGTATGTGTATCTACAACGACTTAAGGCAACGCAAAATTTTTTCCTTTCCTTTTTTTTTTCCCCCCATAATGTCGTATTTCGTGGCTTTTTCGTAACTTTTAGTTTTTTTTTTTCCCCCCATATTATTTTATCTCTTCTTTGTTGGTTCTTCATTTCTGTCCTTGTATCTCAGGATCTTTTAGATTCTGTACAAGTTCGTATCACAAACACGGTAAGCAAAAAAACAAAAAAAAAAAGAAAACAAATGCGTACAAGAACCGAATGAAGTAGCTAATATAAGAGCTACAGCGAAAACAAACAAAAAAGAAGATATTGAAAGTAAAGAAAAGCTTAGTTTTTTTTTTTTTTTTGTATTTACAGGACTAAGAACAAAAAAGAATGGCAGCCCCCGACGAGCAAATTTTACGAAGAGAAAAACTCTCTTCTTGTTCATTGCGCAAAACAAAAAAAAAAAAAAAAAAAAACAATAACAGCAAAAATAACACAGAAACGCAAGAAAAATAAATGACGAGAAATAGGGAAGAATAGCAGCAGTGCAGAAGAAGTGTGGGAGGGATGGTTATGCAAATAAGACAAAAGATATCGGGCATACACAACTAAAGAAACGTAGCCAATCCTGATATTCTAAGAATTGGGAGACTGATGAGGCAAAAATTCAATAGTGTGATAAAGTACAATAAAATGAAGAAAAAACAACAAAAAAAAAACAGCAATAAAAAAGTAAGTGATCTTCATATGAAAGCCCACCACATAGAGAAGATAAGAAACAAAACAAAACAAAAAAAAAAGAAGATGCGAGGTGATAGGTGCTGCGGGAGATCCCCAAAAATAATTCACTTTTGTCTTTCTTGACCTCTTAGAACCCATTCACCTCAACTAATTTCCCCTCTAGTGTATATATATATATACTTTGCCGTCCTACAATTCTCTCGAAACACCATCCCTTCCTCCCTACGACCACACACACACACATACACACACACAGACATAAATTCTGTATATATATATATTTTTTAAAATATACTCACCCATTATCACGTTTTCTCTCCATACACTATTCTATACGCCCTTTTACATGAGCATCTCGCCTTATTGTTTTTTTTTTTTTCTTTAATTTTTTTTTTTTTCTTCTCTCTCTTTCTTTTGCATCGGTTCTCTACTACTCTCTCCCTTTTATTCATCGCCCAATACATCGTTGCAAAAGCGATGGACGAATACATCGATGCCCATTTCTTCGTTCTTTCGATTCGGTGGCTCTGTGTATGATATCGTTTGACACGTCCCCACCGCCTCCACATGTCTCTGCGGCACGCCAATCACTTTTCCTGCACTGCCATTCGATTGCGCTTTGCCATTCCGATGCACACGGCGTCCGCGTTTACGTGAGATCTCCTCCCACCAATTGCAGCACTGCGCGGCCCAATTCTGCAGTTCGTTTGAGCCCCAGCGGGACATTTCCCAGAGATCCTCTTCTCGCAACATTTTGAGACTGTCCGGTGGTGGCGGGCAGGCCAGGCGAACTCGAGTGCGTGTGCTTTCTTGTGTCACGACAATATGCTCATACCACCGCATCATGACTCGGTAGTACGGCGCGAGGTCTCTCTCGGTGGGGTTGGCGAGGTTATTCCAAAACTTTTCGTACGGAACCGGTGACGGAAGCATCTTAAACCGAAGCGGAAGGATCTTCGAGCGCTCCACCTCGCCAAAGCCCAGATGAGAAGAGTTCGCCATCACAGTTGGCGTGCCATACGGTGGCGACCACGCGGCATCGAGTGTGTTGCTCGGCCTCAGTGAAGATATCACATTGACATTTAGTCCACTCAAGTGTTGCGTGATCGAGGCGTGATTGTTGGAGGCATCACTAATAAAGGACGGGGTGTTGGCGTTGTTCCCAAAGTCTGTCGACATGGAATACTGCCCGCCCACTGAGGCGGGAGAATTAGGAGCAGGGGCAGAAACACACGGATGTAAAGGCAGATGTTTGACCATAGGACGTTGAATGCCATCAAAAATCTTAGTCTTGTTGTTGGTGTTGTTTTTACCACTTCCAGTTACCGGAGTTGATATACTTGTGTAGTGCGCCTCTTCCCATGAGTCCGATCGGCGCACACCAGACGGCAATTGTGATTGTGATTCCACTGTCCATCCCGCTCTCACATGCCCCTGGCCAACCGCTGCTCTTTTAGATTCATTGGAATCGGTACTGGAGTATTGCTCGCACTGCGCCGTATATCCTGTTGTACCCGTATAGCCCACAGGGCAATTATTCACAACCGAGCCATTGTAACCAAGTAAGTAGCATGACGGGGATTCCGGCACCCCGTCCTGAGAGGTGACCTGAAACCCGTGACCTTCTTCGCCCGACGAAGGCAGATTGAGTCCGTTAGCCACAAGCATGAAACAACCAGGCAAAAGAATGAAAGCAAAGGACTACAGGTAATGGGCAAGGAGTCGTGTCCACGTACGTGTAAACCTAGAGTGGATTGCGGAGTGAAGACTGAACTCGGTACGCGTGTATGTGTGTGACAACAAACGAAAACAAAAGAAAAAAAAAGCACACACACACACACACACAGTATAGTCAAAGCAAAGTTGGACTAACGTAAAAATAAGATAATTCAGCAAAAATGCTGAAAGAGCAGTAAAAAAGAGGAAAACAAAAAGCAACGACAAAAAAAACAACAAACAACAACCCAAAATTGTTCTTTTTTTTTTTTTTCTGTCTAAACTTATCCTATGCCTAAAAATTGCACTTCAAGCCTTTGCGCAGGAGCCCTTCAGTGCGATGCTAGACTTCTATAATACACCTTCACGTCGGGCACTTGGCACAAACCAAGAAATCTCCTTTACCAACAAAAAATATGTTTTCAAAAATGAAAAAAAACCTGTTTTTTTTTTTTGGCCGTGGAGATTAAAGGAAAACAAAAAGCACTTGAGAAATAGAATATATTGAAAAAATATGTTTTTTTTTTTTTGCACTGATGCGGTTTGAATAGCCTTTAAAAGTGTATTTTTTTTTTTTACACTTTACGACGGTTTCCTATTTTCCTATTTTTCTTTTTTTTTGATTTTTTAAAGTTCCCTTGAGACGATAAAAGTTAGAAAAGAGACTTTTTTTTTTACTTTTTCAGTCTTTTCTACTCGATTGTCCTTCCTTTAAAAAAATATATTTACTACAAAAAGAGCATAAAGAAGAAAATAAGAAGAAAATAAACAGATTATGGCTTTATTCGAGAAGAACATAGAGAATATATCAAAAATGTAACAAAATTTTTTTATAATGGAGAAAGAAGAATTAATTTCTATACCGCAAAGCAACTGCAGTGCGCAGTCCGCACCTCACTTTTGGCTCCTATCTTTTTTATCCTTCCATAGAGTACGTTACCACACACTCTATCGGAGACGGTAAAAATTACAATAAATAATATATATATATATATATTTTTTTTAAAAACCCTTTTCCCTCACACATTTCCACTCCCACTTTCAATATCAAAAGCAAAACAAACCCCCCAAAACCACTCTCAAAAAGATTTCCATCCCAGGTATTGTTTTCACATATATATATATATATATATAAATACATACTTCACTTGCCGAATCCCCACACTTTATTCATCCCTCAGT
Organism: Trypanosoma boissoni; assembly: GCA_030849725.1. Lineage (NCBI taxonomy): Eukaryota > Euglenozoa > Kinetoplastea > Trypanosomatida > Trypanosomatidae > Trypanosoma > Trypanosoma boissoni. The sequence continues at coordinate 5,907 of JASANW010001355.1, forward strand.
CCCTGGTGGTGGGCGAGTGGTTCATTTCTAGTCCTTGGTGTGTGGGGGAAGGAGAGAGATAGATCAGCAATTTTACGCGTAAAGTATATTTATTGTTTCTATTCATGACTGCGACGCGCTCTGAACGAAAACTATAGATGTGTGCACAACACAGTAAAATAAAAGCATGAACAATTTTATTTGGATAGAGATATCTTCCAATCATAGTATATATTTTTCTTTGTAACACGTCCTTTATATGTATTAATGCATATTCGGCAAAACAACAAGAACAACAAAACCCAGTATTGTATGGTATACCATAAACTCTTTTTCCTTCTTTTCATAACTCACATAATGGCAATATGTGGTAGTTTCCCCACTTAAAAGCCACACTAGAAAACCATTGCCCAGGAAAAACCAAAACAACAAAAACAACAACAAAAAGCCCATTCCGAGGTTTACGCACGAACGCTAAAAGTAATGAAAAGAAGGCTTGGTCAGTTTCTCTATAAGCTGTTTGTCAAAAGGTCCACAAAGCACTGTTAGGAGAGCCAAACTTCGACTTCTCGATGGGCAGTGGATCATTCTTATGGGCTCTAGCAAACCGGTAGCGAAGAAGCGTTGCGTTACCATTCTTATTTTTTTTTTTCTTCAAAAAACGCTTTTCAAAAGATGGGCGCCTCACAAAAACTCTAAAGTACCTTGTTCCGCAAGATGGCTTATAAAAAAATATATTTGCCAGTGGAGCGGATGGAGGCGTCGGGAACCGTATCACAGATCTTTGAGTATGCAGTAATAGAGCCGTTTTAAGCAAAATCCGCCGAGGGACTATCCTCCCCTGCATTCCTCGTAAATATAATATCTTCTCTTCGAGGCAACGGCTTACCGGATACCCGTCACGTTTGATGCAAGTGCGCCACGTAGGAAATCATATACATTCACACACATATATATATATATATATATATATACATATACATATATATCCTGTGCTGCCCACACATAATGGACTCAGCATAAACACTGTGCCTTTGCTCGGGTCTAAAGTTAAATGCCCTTTCGCTCCGTGGCGAAGGACAGAGTGCCCGGAGCCAAAACCGACAGAGCACGAACTCCCCTCAGAAATCGGAAAGACACTCCAAGCCCCGCCAGTCCCTCCCACTGCTTGCAATTGCACAAGAAGTAAAGGCCTCTGGGCATGCTTGCCATTCAGTCGTGTCATCGCCGGGAGGCGACACAAGTTATAAAATGGATAACTTGGAAAAACTATAATAAACGTGCATACAAAAGGATTGAGAGAACTTTTGGGTGCTAGGTTGGAGTATGAAAAGCCATTCGATGCCTTTTGAAACGAAGCGGAAAAAAAGAATATATATTTTTTATTTTAAAAAAACAAACAATAACACACACACAGAGAGTAGTGTCTAATACAGAGATAATGAGCAAACAACAACAACAACAACAAATGAACTCAACTGTCCATCACAGTTCTTGTAAGTTATATATACATATATAATATATATATATATATATACATATATATGTATACACCTATATATAAACAGAGATGAAGAAAAAGAATTGGGAGGGGAGGAGTGGGTGGGTGTGGGTAAAGAAATGAAATCATTGTTCCTTTTTTTTTTTTCCGTCCTTTTTCCTCCGGGGACTTCGTAAGAAAATTTACCGTAAATGTATTACAAACCTTCAGCACTTTTTGAGTTTTCATTCTTAATTTTTTTTTTTTTTTTACAACATTCGCTTTTGTCCCCACATCATCATTTTTTTGTAATGTTTTAACCGCCTTTCATTTTACTTTTATCACATATCTTTAGAAGATCATGACTCCACGCTCAGCCCGTACGTTGCACACACACAAAAAAAAAAAAACAAAAAAAGAAAAAAAAATTTGAAATGAAAATAAGAGTCTGACAAAGAGACTAGTTGGGTTAACAAACAAAACAAAAAGAGTACGAGGGACAGTGAAGAATCACAGATCCACACCACAGTTCTCTCTCCCCAACCCTGAAAAAAAAAACAAAAAAAAAGAAAACATAAGTAAGTTTCTCCCACATCGAACGGAGTGAGTAGAAGAAACTGAACACTAAAAGAGAAAAAAACACAAAAAAAAAAAAAGTGAAGAAAAGAAGTTTCGTGAACTGTAACATTTGTAAGAGGAAACGTTTTTTTTTTTGATTCTGTGTATTTTTTGTATTCTCTTGACAACGCAAACTAGACAACTAAATATTTTACACACACACAGACACATAGAGAGACATAAACTGAAAGAATACAAAACTGAGACTTCCGCACCGCGTTTCTATAATTATAGTTCGTTTTCTTTTCTCCAAACTAAAAAAAAATTTTTTTTTTTTTAATATTATTATTTTTATTTGTAACATTGGACAACACTACTCCATACAACACTTCAGCTCTCTAGGGTAGGAACTCGCAAAGACACTCTTTCCATTATGTGAGGATTCCAATCTCACACACACACACACAAAGTCTCTCTCTTTCTCTCCCTGCCCTCCAATGACAAAGGAATGCATATGTATGTGGGTTTATATATATATATATATATATATATATATATATATATAAACTTTGGCAATGCATTCAAGGGAGAAGAAGCGAGTGCGGAAAAAGAGACAAACAAACAAAAAAGCAAAAGTGTCTTCACAAAAAGCAAAAAAATAAATAAATCTAAAACATCAACCACAACAGAAAAGATCTTCACATCTTTGCAACAAAAATTCATAAGATATATATATATGTATACATAAACATATATATATATATATATAAGGCTTTATCCTTTTTTTTTTTTTCGTTTGGTTCAGTTCATTTGCTCACCTGTTTTTTTGTTCTTTTTTTTTTTTGTTCTTAACCGAACTAATGAATATACTCACAGACACACACACAATAAAAAAAAAAAAGTTTTCTCTTTCGTATACATTCTCCCACGCGTGTTTTCTTTTTTTAAAAAAAAAAATACTTTCGGCCAATAAGATGAGGCGTTTCTGAGCACATCGCACACATTTAGTGTAACAAGCGCACAAATGTTTGACAGAAAAATAGGGGGATGTAAGTAACTCAGAAACAAAAAAAAAAAAAAAAGATCTTTTATCAAACATTTAGAAAAAAGAAAATGAAAAATAGAGTGATGTACACCTCACTGGAAAAAGTAAATATATATATATATATATAAAAGGAAAAAAAAAAACCGATAAAACTGGTATTGCAAGAAGAAACATAAAAAAAAAAAAAAACATTGTACAACAGCGCAAGAACAGATGACAGTGTCGGATGAAGGCAGACACTCTATTAATCACAAATAACTATAAAGGCATAAAACTTTTTTTTTTTTTCCTTTTCTCCACTGTGGCCTCAATATAATAATAATAATAATGATAATAAGACGAAACAAACAAACAAAAAAAAAAAGTGCAAAAAAACTTCACTCGTTCGTTTCACTAAAAAAACAAAACAAAACAAAAAAAAAACTCTAAAACAACAACAACAAAAGGTTAAGTTAACGAGAGGGAGAATGAAAAACAAAACAAAACAAAAAAATAAATCTTTTTTTTTTTTTTTTTTCTTCTCCCCCCATACAAGATTGCTAGGTGAGCGAGCGACTACGAAAAGCACATACGTATACATATAAATATACATACATATATATATGCATTTCGCCTTCACTGATTCAAATTTCAGTATAACAATTGAGGTTTATTGAAAAATAAACGAGAACTCATGTATATATGTATATACATATATACACACATATAGGGGTACCATTTTACAATTTTGCTTTTTTTTTTTTTTGTTTATAACTTTTCACTCAATATTTTTTGTTCTTTTTGACGCTGTGAACTGTAAACGGCAAAAAAACAAAAAAACAAAACAAAATCAAACAATAACAACGACACACACACACACACATATATACACAACTAATTCCACTGCAACACATTTTTTTCTTTTAAAGCTATGAGTCCCGAAATCCAAAGAATCACTTAAACGCCAAAGATTGACCGCTGTACTAGATACCGCTGCGATTGTTGTAATTTCCATTTGTGTGCCGCGAACGCCCACCTGTCGTTCGCTTCTCCACATTCCCAAACTCTGCCTGCCACCATTTTTCACAACGAATGGCCCAGTCGCGATTTTCGCTTTTATTTGGCGTTGACTGTGGAATGATTGGGCACCAATCGTCCAGCTCCATTGTGTGCTTTCGCCGCGTGCAGCCGCCTGGACGAAGAGTAAACTTTTTCTGCTCCCTTTCGATTTCTTGGTACCATCTTTGAATGATACAAAAGAGCGTCACCTCGGGATACTTATCTCCGCCTTCTCTCAACACACACAGACAAAAGTCATACCTTAGCGGGGGTGGGAGCATTTTGGAAAATCGCATGCCTTTACTCACCGCGTTCCCTTGCGCATGTGCGGCTCCCGCTTTCCACGGCACAGACACGCGCGAGCCACTGGGATTCTTTGAGTGTGACTCCCCGGTCTGCGAAACCACAAAGTGCTCGCCGCGCACACGACTGTCCATTGCCTGCTCGCCGTCCATAGGAATCGGCCCGGGCGAATCCAGCGAGAACTCCGGAAGAAAGTATTCCTTCAAACTCGATCGAATCCCCATATGCTGCGGGGTATTCGCGGTCGACGGCGACACAAAGGCCGCGCAGTTTTCGGACTCGTCGAATGCGCCAGACGCACGAGCGGTGAGCCCGGGCGACTCCTGCGGGGAGAACGAGGCTATGCTGATCCCACTGTTCCTGCCACGCTCGTGCAGGAAAGGGCTTATCTGCGATCCGTTCGCGGAGGGAATGACTTTGCGCTTCACCGTGGAGGAACCGAGGCCCGCCTCCTTGCGCACAAGATTCTGAACATATGGATTGTGCGAAAATCTCTTTTTTTGATCTGGGACAGCAGCGCATCGATTTTCAGAGCTCCCCCGTCGGTGGTGTACAGTTGAGCTTACGCCGGGGCGCACAGAAATCGCTGAGTGTGAGGCCCAAGTCTGTGCGGAGTCCACTGAGTGGGCTGAAAGCCCAAGACACGGCAGTGCGGGGGACGGCTCCATTGAATTTACGTTTCTTCGCTCTTACTTTTTTTTTTTTTTGTGCTCCTTTGTTTTTTTTTTTTTTCTTACTCGTTTTTATTTACACTTCCAAATATAATATATATATATATATATATATATATATATATATGAGTATATTTCCTGTATTTACCTAAAATTTCAAAGTCTTTTGCTGAAAAGCCGTAAGAATACGTCAGTTCTATCAGGGAAAGCGTTTTTTATTTTTATTTGCAACACAACGCTACAACAACTATAAGAAAATAATAATTATAGAACAAATAAAAAAAAAAAAAGATACACAAGTTGAAAGAAAATGAATACAAAGTAATGTAAGCCGATGGAAATGAATTCATACACTCAATGACAAAAAAAATAGGTATTAAGTATATATATATATATATATATATCTTCAATTATCGTTTTCCTCCTTCAAAAGACCGAAGAAAAACCATTTACCGTCCCGGTAACTAAGAGACCGCATACTCCAATATGTAAAAACAACACAAAAACACAAAAAAAAACAAACACAAACCAAAGCACCACTTCAGGTAGAAGCAACGGTGAGTGATAACTTTAAGAATGAACGCACCATTGTTTGTGTTTCCAAAGCTGCAAATAAATAAAATAAAATAAAACTATCAAAAATTAGAAAAATTGATGAACTCAAATATACATGTTAATGCATTAAAATGGCGCATAATGAGAGAATTCCTCACTTACCCATTAGGTACTTCTCAAGAATAAAGTAAGAGTACACAAGATGGGGCGGGGGAGGGGGGGAATGTAAAACAAGGGATTTTTTTTTTTCAGCCTTTTTTCTCTTTTCAAGTTCTTTCTCTCTCTCTCTCTCTCTCTATCTCTCTCTCTATATACACACACACATATATATATATATAGAGAGAGAGAGAGAGAGAGCAATGTCAGAGGCGGGAATTACGCACACCACCACTCATCACAATATTCCTCTTTTGTTTGGCTTTCGTTAGAAACAAGTCATCATCATTAGTAGTCCTCGTGTGGCCGTATGTTCTCTCCTATACCCCCCTTCTTCTTTTTTTTTTTTTGTTATTATTATTATTATTTTTCTCACAGATGTCTCAAATTCGTCCCTCTTTCTCTCTGCCGCTATCGGGGCAGAAGGGCATCATCAAGGAATGGAGTCCGACCCACTCCTCAGCTGAAGCCTCTTGATCTGCTCCTCGAACACTCTTTGCAGCTGGAAGACGGACGGCTCCTTTCCATATCCCTCCAGAGCGCGAAATGGACTGTGCGCGGGGACGTCCACAGAAATCTTCTTCCCTTTTCTCCGCCGCCGCCGGTTGCGGGCGCCACTGTGTGTTGTGGCGCCCTCCTCCAACTCTGCCGTGTCCCGCGCCTCCTCTGGTGCCGCGCAGAAGCGCTGGTACGACCCCATCACGCGCTCCACGTCCGTGCTGCAGACGACACCGACATAAGGGTTCCACGCAAAGCACTGCAGGTTTCGCGAGAGAGTCACTGGGAGGCACTGCGCGACACGAGGGTGCCGGCCCTCCAAAACAGAAAGAGTCCTGGAGTCCATGAGACTTTGCCAAACAAACGCTATGCGCCTGGAAATGGATTGCTCTGTTTGATCAAAACAATGCAATACGGCGGGTGGAAAGCAAATAAAAATAAAAATGAATAAATAATAATAACAATAAAACAAAGAGAAATATGTGACGGCGCTTGCGGGGGGTATATGTCTACCTTGAGGTTAAAAAAAGAAAAAAGGAAGAAAGAAGAGGAGAGAAAGTAATGTCGAGAAGTAGAAGTAAAGAACATAATGAAATACTAATAATCATCACTTCAAAGAGGTAAAAACAAAAAAAAAAAAAAAAAAACAAGGGGGAAGGGTGATAACAACAACAAAATACTAACATGACCAATTCGTTCAATACATGAATCCCTGAGTAGCTCTCGTTAGACGTGATGACCGTGTGAGAAGGTGTCTCTGTGTGCCTGTTTGCTTACTCACAAAGTCGCCGCTTCCCCCCCCCTCCCTCGAGCCGCTCACTCATTCATTCATTCATTCACTCTGTTTTTTTTTTTTTTTTTTTATTGTCTCGTCCGTTCATTAATGCGTTGGTCTCCCCATTGGGGGCAAACCTCTCTCCGTGCGGCGGATGCGCCGACATGGTATGGCGTGTGGTGGTGAGACGCACACGGATGAAAGGAAAACGAAAAAAAAAAATAATTATATATACACACACACGCACGCAATCAAAACTCAAAAAAATAAAATAAAAGAAAACAACAACAGCAAAGGGACGAGGGCACGACCGCAGCAAGGAACTATATATATATATATAATAATGATAATGAAGGCCCCCATTCCTTTTCCCTTTCCCGACTCATCCACGGTGAATAAACGCTGGTGCCCAGGCGAGCATTGCTTGCAGTGATGCTGGAGCGGCGGCGTCGAGTTTGGACCGCATTGCGGCACCTGTGCGATGAGCCTCGTCGAGCCACTCGCGCATCATCTCCGCGTCCTTTTTCTGAATGTCCATCGCGTCCGTTGCTCGCCGCAGCTGCGGCTCCTCCTGCGTGACGGCCCGCACCCACTCCGCCGCCTGCTCGCAGAGCCGCCGCTTTCCCCACGTGACGTGCCGCCGCCGCGCGGCCTTTTCGTCGCGAAAGCACGAGACGACCGGGAGGGCGTCCGCGCGGCGGGTCTCGTCGGAGAGCGCGCGCGCCGCCGCCTCGAGGGCCGCCGCCTCCTCCGCGTCGCCCACCGCCGCCGCGAAGCGGTGGAAGTGCGCCGCGCAGGCCGCGGGGAGCGCCCCCATGTCCGGGTGAAAGGCGCGCACGCGCACGTCGTACAGCTCCCCGCGCGCGTCCTCCTCCGAGCGGCCGCCAAAGAGAAAGAAGCGGTAGCCGGGACGCACAGGGTCCGCGCACATCGCCGCCATCGTTCGACCGTCCTGCTGCGTGGACACAATCGCGCGAACCTTTTCCCACTGCGCCTCGCCAACACCCATTGGACCACCGGGCTGGGGAGTGAAGAAGTCACGCGGAAACCGCGGCATCTTGCAGCCGACTTCCACAGTCGCCAGTCGCCACACATGACGCAAGCAATTATACACGTGAACATCATTATGTGTATCGACTTGACCGCGGGAGCCAAACGTGAAACCGCCGTGGATAAGTATATCATACCCATTGTTCACCATCACAGCTCCTGTGCGTTGCCACGCAGAACTATTGCGTTCTACACTATGCTGTGATGAACTTGGCGTCTGTGTCACAGACGTCGCCTTGAGCAGATGCTCGACAAATGCCATAGCTCGCCGGCCGGGATCCACATCGTATGGTCGCACAAAGAATTCACGCATACACCGCGACGGTGTTTCCTCCCGAACCATTACCCACTGCTGCGTGAATCCATTGAGCACCCAGAGATCATTGTAAAAGTTACTTGTGTCGCGTCCACCAAAAATGAAAAGGAAGATACCATCGTGCACAGTCGAGCAAGCGCGGCGCCGGCCTGGAAATATCAGAGGAGAAAGAGGACGGAGCTTTCGCACGACTCGCCGGTCTTCTTTGCCGTACGACTGCTTTCCCCCGGGCGGCGGAGTTGTGAGGTATAAGTAATACGTGTGATTGAACGCCGTTGCGTCCTGCATGCCGCCAAAGACCACAACGACTTCCACAAAGCGATGTGGCTTTGACGCAGCGGCACCTTTGGACCCACTCGCAGGCGACTGCGCGGCGTCCGCACTTTCCATGCCTGTGCCTTCAGATGACCGAGGCACAGGGACTCTCCTCGTTGTATTTGCTGCATGTGTTGTGTTTATCGTTGTGATGGGTGGTGGCTGTGTGTCGTGCCGCGTTGTAAGAGATGTTTCACCGCCCTCCGCCTCCACCACCACTGCGCCACGCCCGCCCGAGGAACACACTTCATCTTCGCCAAACACAGGAATAGTTAACGTCTGCGCCGCTGATCCCCACAGACTTGGAAGCGGTTCACTAAGCGGAATGCGCGACCACGTGCGCTTTTGAATGTCCAACTGAAACGCATCAATCTCCGAGCCGTGCTGGTCCGGTACCATCACACCGCCGTGTACAAACAGAAATCGCCCGTCACCAAAGAGCGCCCCGCACTGTCCAAACGCTTTGGGCGGCATTTCCCCCAGCGCACTGTGGCAGAAGAGTTGAATCCATCGCTGCTCGTCGATGCAATACTCCCAGGTGTCGTTCAGCAGATCGTTTTGCCCAATGCCCAGACCGCCGTGAAGGATAAGACTGCGGCGGGCGGGGCAGGAAAGCATCAGGTGCCCACTGCGAGACAATGGAACGCGGCGCAGCGGCTGGCGGAGCTCCTCTTCCGTGTGCAGCGCACCCGGCGCGACAGACTTTGGGCCCCCAGCCGCCTCTCCCCGCGAGTCCGTCGCCACATCGTTCTGCACGCATCCGTGCAGCTTGAAGAACGCCACGTAGTACTGCGGCTCAAGCGCATTGCCTGTCCCGTCGCTCCAACGGCTTTCGCTGCTCGGCGCCAAAGCGCCCTGCGGGTGCGCGCGCAAAATAGAATGGTTCGTTGGTCGCATTCGTACAAAAGCACAACAGCAAGAACACACTAAACCGCCCCCTACTCCACTCACTTGTGGATTATATGTATATGTATATATATATATATATATATATATATATATTCAAGAAAAGAGGGGGAAAAAAAAAGGCACAAAAAGAGAGAAGATAACATATACATTTCGCGGAAGAGCTCAGTTTGAACAGACGAATTATTGCACAAATTAAAAACCAAAAAAAGAAAAAATCAAACAAAAAAAGAAAAGATAAAAGTAAAAATAACAGTAACAATAATAAAAAAAGACAGCCTCAAGTGACGAGGCGATATGAGAGATATTTACTGGAAGAAAACTCGCAACTACAGTAAAAAAGAAATAAATAAAAATTTTTTTTTCTTTCCCCCCCAGATCTATTTTATTTCTCTGCATCACGTGACCCACACACACAACACATAAACGCATGATGAACAGTCATTAGACTCAAAGCAAAACAAAACAAAAAAAAAAAAAAAGGAAACAAATAATGCAAAGATAAAGAGATAAACTGTGACGTCAAGCAAATACGTGCGTCACGGTAAAAAAAAAGAAAAGACAAAACCACGAAACGCTCACACCCCTTAATCTTTTGCCTTGTGGTTGTGAAAGTGAAAAAAGTGATACACACACACAATCGCTCGTTCATGTGTATAAAGAGGGGCATCGCTCATTTGTCGCCAAATTGGGAAATGACAAAAAAAAAATGAAATGAAATGAAATGAAAAGGGGACCAAAGCGTTTATCACAAGAAACGCGCAGAGGTGACACGACTCCCTCCACTCTCATTCCCCCATTTGAACATTTCCCTCACGTTTCGCTCCATTTTCGCGTTATTCATAAAATATTCCCTCGAGTTCGCTTAATATATATAAATAAATAACTATATATATATATATATATATATATATATATATATATATATATATATAAACATATAAATATAACTAAGATGAGTTTTTTTTTCTCTTTTTTTTTTTTTCTTTTCTCTTTGTGCGTTGCTGCACTATTCGCGTCTCGCACGATTCTGCAGAGAGGACTACTGCAGAGTTCACATAAATAGACGTACACCACAAAGCAAAACAAACCTCAGCGTAGCCCGTGTGAATAAAGATAATGCGTATATAAATATAAATACATAAATTGAAGAATAGTTGTATTTTGGTATACATAACACACACACAAAAAAAAAAAAAAAAAAAAAACATGAAAAGAAAAGAAAAGAAAAAAGATAAGAATTTCTTTTCATATCATCTCAGAGGTGCCCCCCGTTTCCACTGCTAAACTCACCGCAAAGCCTTTTCACTTCTCAAAGTATCGTCAGGTTCCTTTCGTTTTCCCCTTTTTTTTTTTCAGTACAAATATATATAAATAAATAGAAATATATATATATATATATATATATAAATATTTTTTTTTTTTTTGGTTTCTTTTCTTGCATACACTAACGTGTCCAGATTATTTATCTGTATTTCATTTTCCCGCACACCTCTTTTCCTTTTCTCCACTGCAGCGCATGCCCAGTGCGCACAGTTCCCCATTCCTCTCATTCGGCAAGTTCAGAAAACTTTACGGAATACAACAAAACGCAAATGAATTCGCGCCGATAAAGCGAACGAAAAAACAAAAACAAAAACAAAAGAAAAGAGAGATCACTGATCATTTGCGGAAAAAGATACATATATATATATATATATATATATATATATATATATAAATCAGAAAAAACAAAACAAAACGCGAGAGAATCCTTTTCGTTTTACACATCCATACATAGTACAGCGGATGCGCATACATTCGTACTCGTGTAAAGCAAAACAAAGACAAAAACAAAAAAAAAAGTATTCCACAGAAAGCACAGGATCTCCGCCATCTATGGGGAAAAAAACAAAAGCAAAAACAATCAATACATACACGTACATACAATACATATATATATATATATATATATAAACCACTGAAAAAAGTATCTTTTTTATATAAAAAAAGCATATTAGACATCACAAATGAATACATCGTCATCAATAATAAATAAATTCAAATATTGAAAGGGGCAGCGAGCGGTGTGAGATTGCGCATATCCATGTCAGACTGTTCCACACTATCGCAATGTTCTGAATGGAAAAAAAAACAAAAAACAAAAAAATGAACGGAGAGGGGAAAGCGGGAGCGGCATGTAAAACACAAACAAACCCCTCGTGTAATAAAAGTTCGGTCGACTTTGAGAAAACGCAAAAATAAATAATACTGAAAAGGACATATACCTATACATAAGGCACATAACACATACGTACAAATAACTATATATATACATATATATATATATATGAATCAAAACAAAAACAAACACACACGCGCACGTTGGCTCACGAAACATAATGATACTGCCATTTTGCTCATTTGCTAAACTCTCTGATCTACCGCTTGGCTCTTCCTCCTCACACATACACAATAATAATAATAATAATAAAAACAAAAAGTCAAGCAACGTACACTGACAGTTGCTTTGCTTCAAATCCAGGCATGAACCCAACGAACACAATGAAATACACAAAGGCCCGCGAGGGCAAGCGAAGCGCAACAAAAGGCACATGCAATTCGAGAGAGAAAAAACAAAAAAAACAAAAAAACAACACACACATCTCTGCACAGAAAAGGATGAAATATCACAATAAAAAAAAAAAAGCAAAAAAACGGAATGTCACTTATTTTTTTTTTTTTTGTCAAATGCGTTTCTGCCATCAATAATACAAAGAACACACTCATATGTACATATATATTTTATAAGTATATATCTATATATATTTGTACATGGAAGAAAATATATAAGTTTGTGTGCACTCAGGAGAAACCACTACCCACAAAGTAACACATCTTTTTTTTTTTTTTTTGTTTTGAGCTTCTCAGTAATTACATATTTGGATTGTACAGTTTTTTTTTTTTTTTTTGAGTTTCGAATCTCATTCGTCACTCTTTTTCTTTTCTTCTCTTTGCTTCACTCACCCCCTGAAACTACCGACACTCTGCGTTGGTCGAACACAACGATTAATTTTTCATTAATCTTACTACGTACGCTCTATTGTAATTTTTCTTTAAAAAAAAAAAATATGTATAATCAGTACAGCAGTTTTTCCCCATCCCTTTGTCCATATATATATATAAATATAAATATATATTTTTTTCTATATCTCTTTCTCTTTTTTTTTTTTTTCCCCACTTGCGAGTGGTGCAAAAGGTTCATTGATATATAAAGTGCTTTTCCAACAGGAAACCAAAAAAAAAAACAAAAAAAAAAAAACTGTCACATATGCCATCAACACTTTGAATAGAAGAATTAAAGAAAAATAATTGCAGAGCAACCAGAAGAAAAATCAATAATAATAATTTGTTATTATCATCATTGCCCAAGTCAACAAAAGTGTGCCCCCAGCATGATTTCACTTTGCATACATAATGTGTTCATCGCCTTCGCTGAAGGAAAAACAAAACAAAAAAAAAAAAAAAGAAAGAAAGGGAAACGGGGATAAAATTATTGAAAAGGAACACATCAGCTAGAATGTTCATTGACGTCGTTTTTTTTTTTTTTTTCGTCTCTACCTTTTGCTTTAACTCCACTAGTATTGCCTCTATCTCAAATTAACACTGTTATTACTACTAATTTCTTTTTTTTTTTTTCCATGCGCTGTTGTATACTGTAGTCATTACAAATAAAAGCAGAAAATTTATAGTGTAAAGTATAATACTATTTTCCCGTGTGCTTTCGTTTGAAATCATTTCTGACTGGAGGGCTATTTATCCAGTATGTATATAACTGCCTTCGTCAGCGGCAGAAAAACAAAAAACAAAACAAAACAAAAAAGTCGTCTTTACGAAGCATTGTACAAATTGTCAGCCCTTCCTTGGTTTCCAGGCCTTGCAACGCCGATTATGTCTTGTGCAGTACTGTAAAATGGCGTGTTCACTTTTTGTGCCACGCCCTGATGGTTAAGAAGAGCCAACAGGTTTTGCATTTGAACAGCCTCACCAAAAGCCGGCTGTTGTTTCTGTTCCTCCTGCGCCATCGTGATGAGCCGCGCAAGCACACTAAGCTCCTGCATGGACATTCCCCTTATAGACCCACCAGGTGCTCCAATCTGCGGGACACCTGAATCGTGGCGTTGATGATGGTAGTGATGCTGTTGGTGAGAATGCACTTGTTGCTGCTGCTGCTGCTGTTGCTGTTGTTGGACATGTTCCATTTGCTGCTGAGTACGCAACAGTGCGGCTGGATCATACGGCATGGCAAGCGGCTGCACCGCGGACTGCGTCGCAATGACGCTAGGATTCACATACTGCAGGTGCTGCTGATACCCCCAGAGCCCAAACAGCTGTTGTTGCTGTTGCTGTTGTGGCTGCTGTGTTTGTTGTAGCTGTGGTTGTGGTGGTGGCTGCGGCTGCGTTGCGCAGACTCGCGTCGCTGCGGCTGCGGGGTCCTGCGGAATAACGTGTGCGTACGGCGGGGGCGGGGACGCCGCCACAGTCCCCGCGCCGGGCGCCGTGGCAGAGGCGCCTGCGTACCCGACCGAGTACGCCATCGGGTGCGTGGTGGACGAGGCGAAGAGCGCCGGCTGTGCGGGCGGGAGGGCGGAGAGCCCAACGACATTCGCGGAGCGAGTGGCTGAGGCCGAGTTCATACTCCGCCGCGCCGCAACGCGCTGCTCGTCGTACTGGTTCTTCTCGCGCTGCCGGCGCTGCTCCATGAGGACAGAGATCTCGTCCTTTGAGAAGACGCGGTGCGGGGCGACGCCGGAGTGGCTCGAGAGGCTCGCGGAGAGCTGCGCGCCATGCGGCGGGGCACTCTCGGAGGCCTGGAACCCCGTGCGGCTCGCCGCGCAGGCCCGCAGGATCGCTTCCCTGTCGTGCGTCGTGGAGCTGCCGCTGCCGCTGCCGCTGCGGGGCGGCGAGAGGGACTGAAAGCACTCGACAAGCTCCTCGTCGTCAACGGCGTGGAAGAAGGGGGGATCCACGCAACAGGGAACCGGCACCTCGGGGTTCGCGCGCGCTTGGCTCGCGGGTGAACACGAAAAGGCAATGAAATCGTTAATCGGAGACATCGTGAAAGGTATGGGTACAAAATTAGTGCGTTTTTTTTTTTTGTGTATTGTGGAAAATGAGATATAAAGCTACAACACTCGAAGATGTTAACCAAAAACAAAAACAAAAAAAAAAGCCCACGATTTTTTTTTTTTCCTTTTCTTACTGAATACCCTCGAGTCTCTTTGTAAACCGAAAGAATGAGCAATCAATTCGCTGAGGATATATGTCTATATCTATATTTATATATATATATATAACTATATAAATATATATGTATATACTTTACTTCAAATAAGTCAATAATAATAAAAAAAGAGAGAGGCGAATAAAAAATACCACCTACTCTTTTATCTTCCTATTGTTTATTCGAGAATGGGGCAATTGTATTATGTCTCTTATTTCTCGCCTAGATCCTTTTTCTTTGAAGGAAAAATAAACACGATAAAAACAAAAAGCAAGAATAAAACAAAAACCGTGCCATGCATTTCAATCCATACATAGAAAGCTGAAAGTAAAATGATATGACTAATTCCATAGAGTTCGGGTAGGCGAGAGCATGCATTCAACTGCTGTTCTATACCCAAATGTAAAAAAAAAAAAAACAACAACTTCTGAAAACAACAAGAAAGCGGTATGCACTCTCCTAGTTTGCAAAGTTACGCACAGGTATTGCTTCTCCTCATTAATAATTATTTATGCTCTTATTTGCCACATATCAAGTACAGTTTAATGTAAGTGTTTTTTCTTTTTTTTTCACCTTTCTTCCTCTCTCTCTCTCTCTCTCTACACACACACATATATATATATATATATATATGTATAGTGTAGAGAGTTAGACATCCATTAGATTTTTTTTTTTTGCGTGGTGCTTGTTGAATTGGTTTTACTACGCAATGAAAGATATGGATAGATAAAAACGATAATGAAAAAACACTTATTTTGAACGCAATGGCAACATAAGTTATCTGAGATGAGGTGGAATACTATCATTTAACCATCCTCCCGAAGCACCTGTACTTGTCGCAATTCCTCTTCCTTCTCCTCTTCTTCTTCCCTCCCCTTCTCTCTCTTTTTTTTTTAAAAAAATAAATAAATAAATAAAAGCAAATGAAGAATATTTCAGTTCTTTGTGTAGCGAAGGGAGCGGAGTGCCACCTCTGCCGCCGCGTTCTCTGCGTCCAGCTTCGTTGCGCACCACTGCGGCCCTACGAATCGTGCGACTCCTCCTTTTTTGTTCAGCAGCGGTAGCTCGACTGTGGCGAGATACGCACGCGGCCCTTTTTTCCCCTTTCGCCCGCCGGTTACCTCCGCCTGCTGCTCCGCCACCGTAATGACGACAGACTTGTGCAGCGGCGTGTGTGGCCAGCGCGCGGCGCACTCGTCATGGAGCAGATTTCGCAAATATTTCTTTTCTTTTAACTCCTCGCGGTCTTTGCGGGCCTCCGCGCTCGGGCCAGTGACGACATTGCTGCTCGGGTGCGGCCGCCGCACGACCAGCGGTTGGGCCTCCGTCCCGGTGCCAGGGCTAGGGCCAGCGCCGCCGGGACTGCTGCGAGCGGCCTCGGGATCACATTCGGTATTGTTCTTTTTGATATCGCGCCGGGCGAGTGCGGTAAGAGAGCCGTCGGTGCGCTGCAGGGCTTTGTGCGTATCGAGCAGCTCCTTCACGGCGACCCACACAAAGCGCAGCTGATCCAGCTCCAGATACGTAAAGCGGCGGAGGTTCTGCGGGTCCTCGTAGCAGCGGAGAAAGTGCCCACCGCCTTTTTCCTCCGAGAGAGGCGAAAAGTAAAGAGAGGGAGATTCCACAAAGGCACGAGAAATGGTACGCGGGCCCCGCGGTGTCGCAAAGCGAAAGCTCTGCACACTGTACAACAGCGCCCCATTGGGGACGACTTTGCTATCCATCTTGAAAAAGGATTCAAACTGCACGAGCAATGCTTTAGTCTCGCAGACCCCCGCATCGCTCTCGTCACTTGGCCCACCGGTGGCGCTGGTAACAGTGTCCGCGCGAGAATTCTGCTTTAGCAACCATCCAGCCTGTTGATACACAGGCAGCAGCCACCGCGGCGCACTAAAGAGTGTCACGCTGCGCAATGTCTCGGACGGCGACGACTCCTCATCGGTCTTCGAGAGGAGAATGGGGTATTCAATGGGACGCGCCGGGCGGTTCACCGGCACAGCAGTCGCCATTTGAATTAAGCGCTTGTAGCGCTACGTGTGTTCGAATGTTTGCTTGACGGGGAGCGATGAAACCCAAGTCTTTTTTTTTTTATATATGTATTTTATATACATATTATAGGAGTGAAGCGCCACCAAGAGAAACCCATCAGTAAAGATGGCAAATACATAAAGGAAACGAGGAATGAGTGACACGCGGACACACTCCGATAGAGCGACAGAGAGAGAGAGAGAGAGAGAGAGAGAGAGAGAGAGAGAGAGAAAGAGAGAGAAAGAAGGGAAAAAATATAAGGCAAGGCCTGAAAAAAGAAAAAGAAAACAACAACAACGATGAACAAACCACTTTACTAAAAAAAGCAAAAAAAAAAAAAACAGCAACAAAACTATTTAGGTAAATGCAGTCCCAAGTTTTTCCACAAGTAGTGATAAAACGTCGATAAAAAAAGAAAAATAAAGAAAGATAAGCAAATCATTTGCAATGAGGACATAAGGAGCGCTTGGCTAGAAATCACTTTTTTTTTTACTTTTAACCTTTTACATGCATCAGTTTTTAATAATCTTGCTTCTCACATTTTATTAGCCCACTCACCCATAGCCCCTTTCTTTTAAGGTCTCCAAATCTTCCCCTAACCCTTCCTTTTATACTAGTATAAACTCTCCATTGTGGCCTCCAGAATGTCTTCGTTGTCTCCAACAAACATCACCCACAACAAGCAAAGCGACGCGAGGAGCAACGTGAGCAATCCAATCGCGTGCAGCATGTCCGCGGAGTCCTCCAAGGCCTCCACCACGTGCAGTGACGCCGTCGCGACTGTACTGACGGCCGCGTCCACCGCCTTCAGCATCACCGGCGCAATGGTGCGAAGGGCGTCCCCCACGTCCACGATTCCCATGGGGGGGTACACGACCGAGGGCAGAGTCTGCGGTTCCTTCGGTTTCCTGCGCGGAAAGCCGTGCAGTCCGCCTTGGCCCAGCAACCGGCGCCACGTGCGCGCGGGTCCGTTGTGCGGCACTGAGAGATCGCCGGTGCGCGAAAAACGGGGCGGCGTTTTGTGCAACTCGACCCCCCGCGTGCCGAGAAGGCCCCCGACGAAACTCCCAATCAGCCCGGCGCCCGGCTCCGGCTCGGCGGGATCCTCCGCAATCGGCGTGAGGCGCCCGGTGGTCTTGTCGAGCGCCGCGTCCTTTTCTCCGCTCGTCGACGACATTGCGCGCGGCGTGGCGGGATTCTCGTCCAGTTCAGTTTGCGTGCGACTGTTGGACGCCGTGTCGGGCGACGGGCCCCCGCCGTCCATGCGGTGCAGCGACTCCGACACGGCGAAGAGCTGCAGGCCCTGTCCCGCACGCGAGCGCCCGTCCCGCGCGCCCACTTCCGTTTCCGCCTCCGCCGCGTGTCGCGGCGGCCGGTACGACAGCAGCGCAAAGCCGGCGCCAAACCGCGCGCGACTGCGAAACAGTTTCGCCGCGCGGCGGCAGACGGGACTGCGCGGCTCGATCCACGCGGGACCGCTGCGGCCCGCGGGAAACCGCAGCCCCGCGAGGTGCGGCGCCTCGCTCATCCACCGCACGGGCTCGCCAAGCGCCGGGGGGAGCGGCGAGGTATCGCCCGCCGGCCGCAGCCACTGCGCGCGCGCAACCCACGCGGCATACTTCTTCTGTTCCGACTGAATCCAACGGATCGCCGCGCGCAGGCACCCACTCGTGTCGCCCAGGCGCCGGTAGCACACAATGAAGAAGAACTTGTCACTCTGCACGCTGGCGCCATACGGGTACAATGGATCCATTCGAGCATGCGCGGTGTGCACGGAGGTCCCGTCGCCGCCGTTCGTCGCTGCGGCGCACTGCGAAGAGGCTTTCGTGCAAATGGCATCGCGCACCGACGAATTCGTCGCACTGGTGCAACCCACAGTGCACATACTCGAAATGGCCTCCTTCTGCTGCAAGCTCGAGGCGTAGTGCTGCAGTCGCTTAGGCTGCTGCTCGTGTGCCTCCTGCGTGAGGGACGCAGGACTGTCGCTGTCGCTGCTGCTGCTGCTGCTGGTACTGCTACTGGTTTTGCGCATTAATGTCACGAGTCGCCGCTCACCAGGAAGTAGAACGCCGTCGGGGATTTCTTCCCCGCCACCCGGCGCGGGCTGGAGAACAGTAATGCATTCCGGATTCGAGCACCGTAGAGAGTAAATGACACTGCATCCATTTCCCTCTGGTCCGGACGTGTTGGAGATGGAAAGCTCAAACTTGCCATCCGGTAAGAACGCCTCCCACATGGCCCTCACAAGCGCCATGATGCGCACTGGCTTATGGATCGCTAACTATGTTTCCTTTTGATTTGATGTTGTTCGCTTTGGTCCTGTTTGATATACCTTATACATGGGGGCAAGAAACAATGAGATATGCAAGATTTCTCGTTTCTTATTCTTTTTTTTTTTTTTGCCAATTGTAACAATTGATAGTTTATATTATTCTTTGTCTGTTTCGCTCGTTTGTTTTTTTCTTTGTGGTCCTCCGGGCCCTTTACGAAATATACACTGGTCCTTTTTCTACTTTCCCCTCATTCATGCATGCAAGTAAAACGTGTTTTTTTTTTTCCTTTCTCACTTCCAGAAACAAATTAGAAAATGTTCAGTCTAACACAAAGATCCAAATATCAATCAGCTAACACAATAACAAATAATAACAAAATATAATGCAAAAGAGTTCGAACAAAGTTCGATGTATACTTTTCCATTTCCACTTATCAGGACAGAAGTGCGAGTGAGAAATTAAAAAAAAAATAAATAAATCTGTGTACATGTAGGAAGGGAAATGAAGATCCACATTTCAACAAATATGATAAAACCATCAACAGCAACAAACAACAACAAAAAACATTCTTCGTATGCTGTGTACCATGCTCTTGAAGAGAGAAAAAGTAAGAGGCGCCATAATCATAATCAATGACCACAACAATGTTCACTTCCTTATCAACATTTTTCTTTTTCTTTCTACCTCTCTCTCCCTACGTGCACTGCTTCTACGCATTGGCGACGGCGCTGCGCGCGTGACGCTCTTCTCCGCCTGCAGTTCTGTGCGCACAGCGAGAACGGCGCCTGTGTCGTGGTGGTAAATGAACCACTGGCGCCCAAGCCGCGTATCTGACGGTTCACTGCGCAGCAGTCGCGCGTGGCGCTCGTCAACGGTAAAACACCCGTCAATCACACGACTCTGCGGGGAAAAAGATACGAGCAGCATCGCCACGCCAATGTCTTCGCTCTCGCCACTCAATTCCGAGACATATCCCTCGAGATGGTTTGCGCGCAGTGATGCCGGCGGCGGCGGCGCCATTGGAGTCCCTTCGCCTTCCCCTTTCGTTTCCCCTTCGCTCTCTTCTTCTTTTTCATTGTCCTCGTCCCCCCTGTGCCGCAGCCCGCGAAGGTACTCCTCCGCCGTGTACGCGTCGTGCAGACAATCAATGTCGCCGAGTGCGCGGCGGGCCATGGCGCGAAGGCCTTCGCCGTATCCATCACGTGTTGCGCGCAGTTCCGCCGCGAGCAGATCTCTCTCCGCGCGCAGCGCATCCGCCTCGCGCTTCGAAGAAACCTCCCGCGCCTTTGCCGCCTCCAGCGCCGAGTTCCCCTCACGCGCCATTTCTTCACACTCTTTTGTGATTTGCGCATGTCGCGCAAGGGCCTCGTCGCGGGCCGCTCCGGCGCGCTGCGCCTCCTCACGCCACGCGGCGGACTCGCGCAGAAGCGCCTCGCGCTCTGTGTTCTTTGCCGCAAGCAGTTCGCGCAGCTCCGACACGAGCTCTGCCCACGGCACCGCCTCACCGGGCGCCTCGCGGCACTGCGGGGGCTCTGTGTGTGCGGTGTGCTCTGTGAGTGTCGAGGCGGCGCGGGAGGCGCGGGGAGAGGTCTGCAGAGCAATGTGTGCGCGAGGGGGAACGGGCGCAACAGTTTCTGCCGCGCGAAGAAACGGGAGACGCGCGCAGTTAACGCGCACTCCGTCGGGTTGCGTCTCCTCCGCACTATTTTCCGTCGTTTGCGAGTCTTCCATTGTTGCACTCTCCGGCTCCTCACATGTTTGAGTTTCCTTTGAAAAGGTCCCAATGTACGACTCGGCAAGAACGGAGGGAAACATCTCGCAGTAGAGCTTGCGGTTAAAGAACTGCGCAAGGCGGTGTGCCCACTCCGCGTGCACCTCCGCACTTTGCGTGCGAAAGACAATCGGCGGATTCGTTACTCTACTCGCGAGCTGAGTGTTTGGCTGCTTCGGCACAAAACCAAAGTACGCAAAACTCAGGTCGTCGGCGAACTCAATGGCCACACGGGCCATGAACTCATCGTACCGATCGTGTGTCTCCTGCCATTGGGGGTGATACACCTGTCGGGCACTTTCACAGCGGTTTCCAGAAATAGCATCCGCGCCTGTCATGCAGTCCACACCTTCTCCTTGTTGGATCTTTGCGTGATGGCTATCGGCTGTGTGAATCTGGTGCGGCGTCGGCTCTCGCTTGGGGGGACGACTTCCTCCTCTTCCTCCACCACTGCTGGACGACCTGTTTCGCAGGAGAGACGCAAAAAATCCACCTGAATGCTTTCGCTCGTCGACCTCGCGCCTTTCCCCTTCCTGATTCCACTTACTGTCGACGGCAGCAGCGGGGGCGGAAGAGGCAAAGAGCTCTTTATCCTTCATGGGAAGAGATCGAAAAGATGGGACAAAGAATTCGAGATCGTGGAACGGGACAACAAGAAGGGCGCGCTGGAAGGCGTGTTGTTTGTAATCCTCCTCTTTGTGAAATATCGCGAGTCCTCTGTCGTCGGCAACAACGTATCGCGCCTGCCAGGACCGCCTAGGCTCACGCATACCTGTCCGCTTCTGCGCCATGTCATCAGCAACAAGCATCGACAGCACCCCATAGAATCTCTTAACACTAGGCGGGAGGTTGAGCGGTATGGGCAGGTCAGGAAGGCCATGGACATGCGGTGGGGCGCGATTCACGAGCAATTGCGGCGATTTCTTGGAGGACAAGGATTCTATATTCGCTATGGCGCTGACAAAACGTTGTTCCATCGGTGTAAGCCCCTCACCGCGCATCTGCCGCTCGCGACAAAGCGCAAGGGCGGCGCAACGATAACTGACAGCGAGCGAGCTGCGTAGCTTAAGGATCTCACGGTCCTTCGCTCGAATAAGATCAACGAAGATGCCGCGGTCGTGGGGTGACACGCGCAGCGAAGCGACGGGTATGTGTGGATTCGCCTGTACCTCATCATTTTGCCGCAGGAGCGCACAGAGTACACGCTCGGCGATGGCATTTGGGTCCGCCTCGCGAGTGGACATCACGGGAGAAGTGCGAATCGTTGCGAACTCGGCTGTGCTGCTCGTAGGCAAGGGGTTGCGCGCACCCTGGTTTTCCCCCGCCTCAGGAGCGCGATCGACTGCAACGCGCGGCGACGGAGGGCGTCGGCCAAAGGCAGCGACGACATCGACGATAGGGCGCGGGGAATGCTTTGCCGCCTCAGCGAAAGAACGGGCACTCGGGGCGTTCGCAGCGCCGGGGTCGCCAAGACCGGGCGAAGGCAAAGGCGGCCGGTGGTGAGACCTCCCGCTCGCGCGCCGAAGGGCCCGCGTGAGGCCCGGGTCGCTGAAGGGCTGCGGGCGAAGGGTCTCGCTGACGCGCCCGGAAGGAATCCGCGGCGATGCAGCCGCTCGGTGGTCATAAGGATCGAAATGAATATCCGGAACAGAAGGGTTCTGCGGCCTGCGCATTTCTTTCTCCTGCTGAAAGGAAAAATAAAAATAATAATTTTTTTTTTTTTTAAACTAATGAAATAAAATTGTATAATACCGCGAGAGATTAAGTCAATGAGGCCAATACGATGACTTCTGCTTCTAGTTCTAGTGCAGCTCTCTCTCCCTCTCTATTCTAATTAAAGTAGGACAATTTTTTTTTTTTAAACGCTTTATTCGCGTTTTCTTTAAAGGAAGGTCCTCCAATAAGCTTCTGTCTGTAAAGTTTTAAAAAACTAAATAAATAAATAAATGTGAAAACAAAAGAGAGTTTTAAAATTAAATACACACATACAAGCTTCTTTTGTTGTCAATGCACACACAAATGATAAGGCATTCTTTGAAGCAGATAATATCTCTCTGTTTTATCATTGTATATCAATGCAAAGCAATATATATATATATATATTTATGTAGAATAAAAGCGCTCGCACAACAGTGCATACTTTACATAATCACCACGCCCATACATATATGCTAATAAATTTGGTCCTTGTTTACTTTTAGCTGTAAGATCGTTCGAGTGTATAGCCGAAGAGCATTGCGTGTTCTTCTTCATCGGGGCGCTTGTAAGCCAGGCATTTCCGTTCCTGTGCGTTTAGTTGCGAACGAGAGAGGCAGGCAGTAAAGTTTCCATCGCCACGCATAGCGGATGGCACGCTCCATCCAACATCCTGTGCGGATGTCTGCGGCACATCATACTTATCCTGCGGGGCTAGTGCATTGCGTTCTTTGAGATAAGTCGCCGTCACAGTGCGTGGGGGTGCGGCATCTTTTTTAAAGAGAATATCACGCAGTGCGTCGTTATTGGCGAAGTACGCCGCGTGCCTGTCGCTATCTCGCTGAATAGCCCGATGAAGTGCCTCCTTGTCCCGATCCTCTCCCTCGGGATCATTCGCCCCAGTCCATTTTGCGCGAATCCGCTGCTCTGCCTCGACCTGGGCCCGCCAGCAGTGTGACGACGCGTGGCTGCCCTTCATTCCCATCGCCAATGTCATGCTGGGCTTCATGCTCTTGGCCCACAGCTCGGGGTTGACGGACGGATAGGCATTCTTTTTCTTTGGGGGCATCAGAAACGAGTAATAACCTTTTCGCACACACACAACAAGGCCCCGGTGTTACAACAATATATATATATATACACTTATCTATCTATATTATTGATAGTTACCGCCCTCTCAGTTCAGCGTTTCATACATTATGGAAAAGGATGGAAATCAAAAGAGAAATAGGAAAGTGAAGTAGCATAAGTGATGTCATACACACTTTCCTCCTTAAAAAAGAAAATATGATCATCAACATCAAATGGACAGAGTTCACACACACACTCAAAGAAAATTATATATATATATATATGATTTATAAGAATCCTCCCTTTCCAAATCAACAGAGTGAGATAGGCACCGTAACCTTAGGAGAGGCTTTGCAGGCACACGAAATTTTTCCATACTGGCATCACTCACATTTAACGCAATTCAATCAATATCGGGTGATTCGCTCATGTTCTCATTGCCGTGGGGGAAAAAAAAAGCAGGAATGTCAACAGTACTCCATTGAGGTTTCTGTCAACCTCACCCCCCCATTACCCATTCAGTCACAAACACAACCGGTCCAATTGCTCTTCTTCTTCACTGAAGCAATTTTCAAAAAACAGCACAATATATTGAAAGCCACAAAGAGATAAAGTCAAAGAGAGATAGAGAGAGAGAGATGGTTAGGGAAAGTGGTGGTGAGAAAAATGTGACACCATCACTTCGAAAGATCCGATTATGCCCCTCTCCCATTCAACCCGCACACGTGAATACATTTAGTGAAGAGTCTACTCCGTGGATAACATCGGTTCAGTATCCAAACCAGTGTCCTTCTTCTTTCGGTCTTGGAGTACCGAGTACGTCGTTGGCACTTGAAACATCGCGTCGGACTTATTCAACACAATCTCTGTCGTATGCGAGTAGCCGTAAAACCGTACCACCTGGTATCGCAAGACGAATTCCAGCACGACACCACCAAGTGTCCCGGACTCTGGGTCCTCGAGGTGATACTTCTGCTGCTGCCGCACTGCCCACACAGCCTCATCGCGACTGCGCAGAATCGTATCATACACAACAACCTCATTGTCAACGAATCGGTTCGTGCGGTATCGGACACTGCAGTAGATGTACACGGTATGTGTATTCCAGTCCCACAAAGGTGTGAAGTCGGCGGAGGCGTCAAGTGTGACCATCACATAATCCACAAGCGGAGGTGGCTTTGCGCCCTGTGCATACCATAAAGGGATTGGCAGTGTTACTGGGGGCGAAATGCTCACATCTAATTGGCGCAAGACATTCGGCTCTGCGCTGTTGCGAAAGAATGGCGCAAAGGTGCTGAGAGTAATAATTACAGTAACAACAAGAAACGCTGTGAGACACGTTAACAAAATTTCAGTCACACGCTGGGAGATGGTCCGCATAGGCCTTAATCTCTTCGCGCAGCACGAGCAACTATGTAAATGATTTTTGCTAAAAAAATCCTCAAAAAAAAAAAAATATATATATATAAATATATATATATATATATTTTTTTTTTTTTGGGGGGGGGCTCCCAAAGATTTTATTTTATATCTTCCTCTTTTCCACCACACCACTTGTTCTTCTTTATTTATTTATTTTTCTCCCCCTCTCTTCTGCTTCGAAGAATGATGGTTCTTTATGGAGCTTTTGAACTTCTATGTTTCGATGTGTCGAGCAAAAAACAAAAAAAAAACCGACCACTAAATGATAGGAAAATGGGCAATGGCAAAGGAAAATAAAAAAAAAAAGAATATATAAACCGACTAACTGAATAAGTCTGTTCATCATCCCAATAAGAGCAACGAAAAAATAGTAAAACTTCACTTTAACCCCCCCCCCCCACATATATATATATATATATGTGTGTGTGTGTATGTGTTTCCGGTCTTTTACATTATCATTTCCTCTCCCCACGCTTTTCTACGGACAAACACAAGCACACACACACATATCTCCAAATCCGCTCACGGCTCGACTTCCTTTTCTGTGTCATTAGGCCTTCCCTCCTGCGCCGCACCCCAAAGCGACTCGTACGCCTTCACCTCACTCTCCATCAGCTCCTGCAGCGCCCGCAGGCGCTTTTTCAGCGAACGGTTTTCCTGCACGACCATCTGCGCAAACACAACCTCTTCCCCGTCCTCCGCGGCCTTTCGCTGCGGCCGCTTGTGGAGTCGCTGCATCTCGTCGTAGCACTGCGTGAGCCGAGCCGCGTCTCGCTCGCGTTCCTGCTCCAGCTGCAGCACCGCATTGTGCGCGCAGCGCAAGACATATGCCACACGCGTGGGCCACTGCGTCGTCTCCCCCGCCGCCGATCCACCCGCGACACTGTGCAGCCAATGCAACACAAGAGCCGCGTCTGTGTGACTGCTGCTGCGTTCAGCGGTTTCTTGTTTTCCGCTCTGGAGTCGCTCGCGGAGTTCAACGTTCTCCATCTTCAGCCGCTGCACCTCCATGGCCGCGTCGGCGCCCGCGAGAGCGATGGCGGTGCCGTTGTCAAGCGCATGTTCGTTCTCCACCCCTTTGCGTCCCCGCCCTCTTCGCTGCTCCTCGTCCTCCTTTTGTTTCTGCTGCGCCCGCCTCTGCTCAGGCGTCTCGCCCTGCTGCCACTGCTCGAGTTCTCGCAGTTTGATGCGCGTTTCGTGGAGTTCGTCCCGGAGCGTCACCAGTTCCTCGCGATACGCGGCAATCAAGTCATTGTCGTTCTCCGTCTTACACACAAGCGACTGGAGGCACTCGCGCAGGGTTTGATTGTTCGCCTCAAGATTTGCATGCCGCGCCGCTGCCGCATCTGCGCGTTGCCGCTGCGCATTGACTTCCGCCGCGCGTTGATTGAGCGCCTCTTGCAGTTCGCGCTGCTGCTGCAGTCGTCGCCCCTGCACCGCAGCCACGCGCTCGCGGGCCACGTCGTCCACATCCCGCCGCGCACTTGCGAGCTCCGCCACCTCGCTGCTGTTGCTGTCCGTGTTGCCGGCACTGCTCGTGGCACCGGGAGGCGGATGACTGCTGTGGGCATTCGCAAGCGCGCGCTGAAGTTCCTTGACACGGCCTTTTAGCAGAACGATTTGCTGTGCTCTGCCGCGCCAGCCACTCGGCTCCACTGCATGCTGTTGCGGTTGTGGATTTTGTAAGAGCGCGTCCACGTCCTGCGCCGTGCCGCCGATTTCTTGCTGCAGCAGGCGCCGCATTCGCTGCGACTCGCGCCGCTGCTCCTCTAATTGCACTTTTGTTTCGTTGAGTTGTGCATAGGCGCGATCGAGGCGCTCGCGCAGTGCGGAGACGCTTTGCTGCGGGTCCTCTTCGGCCATCGGTCGCGGATTCGGTTTTGACGAACTGGCGTCGGAGAGTTTTTGTTTTTCCTCCGCGAATGCGGCGACTTGCGCCTCGAGCTGCCGCGTGCGGGTCTTTTCGCACTCGAGCTGCACACCGAGCTGACGCGTGCGGCGAACCTGATTGAGGAACTTTCCTTCGAGCACGCCGTTGGTGAGGCCCCCGTCGGCAAGAAGCGCGCGGAGCTCTGCGATGTCGTCGCCACCACCCGTTACATTGCTGCTACTGCTGCCGATGTGTCCAGGCATTCACCGCTCCACATAGACAATGAAACCAAACCAATAAAAAAAAAAAAAAACAACAACAACAAAAAAGAAGAAGAACGCAACTTCACTTTGGGGGGTGAGAGTGAGATACGTAGAGAGAGAGAGAGAGAAAGAAAAACAAAGAAAGGACAAGGACGAAAAATACTACCCATACACACACACACACACACAGAGAATTATACACACAAACTCACACACACACACATATATATATATATATATATATATATATATATATAAATATAAATGTATAGCAGGTGAGGGTATGCGCAGAGGGTTTCCCCCTGCCATCAGTGCTAGCCTGCTCAAATGGAGTGTGGGCAGCACTCCAGATAGCTCCTCCCATCCGCGTCTGAGCCGCAGCGCACGACCGCCTCCCCGTGGGCTCGCCACCACTGCTCGACAAGATACGCCGCGGCGCGCCGCGCCCACCACAGCTGCTGCGCAACGGCGAGTCCGCCGCGGCCGCCGAGCCGCAGCGGCTCTCCCGAGCACGGCAGCTCCCCGGCAAGCGACCGCGCCGCGCTCTCCACTGCGCCGCGCCTCCCGAGCGCAGCCTCCGGCGCCTCGTGGCCCGCGTCGCTGTGGCGCGCAGCGGCATAGGCAGCGGCGGCGGCAATGCTCTCGAGACAGTCCGCGTGCCGGTCCCACGCGCCGGCGCGGCGCAGTCCAACGGCAACGGCGCCGTCGCCGCGGGGCGAAAAGAGAAGCGCAAGCGCCTCGCACAGCCGCCGCGGGTACCCGGCCGCGTAGTCGTGCAGCAGAACATCCACCGCGCGGGCAACGGCGCGAAAGGCCTCGTCGCAAAGAGCCGCAGCGCGCGAGGGCAGCGGAGTGCCTGGCGGGGAGCGCGGGAAGGAGCCGGCGGCAATGCGCAGACGCGAAGCACAGGCGAAGAGCGCGGCGAGTTCCTCCTGCGCGATGGGCGAAAGCGGAAAACCGCGGCGAAGGGAAAGGGCCTGCAGGAGAAGCATCAAATAGCACTGCGCGTCATGCAGATCGCCCAGCACCTCGTCATCCAGTTTCCTCTCCTGCTCCTCTCCCTTCTCTTCTTCTCCCGCCCCCGCCGCCTCCTTGTCGCTATCCACGAAATGCCCCGAGAGCCGTTCGTCCACGCGCTGCCGTGCAAACCTTCGCAGCGCCGCCTCCGCGAGTCGACATGCCTCAGCCGCCACCGCATCCCCAAAGCGCAGAGATGCGGTGGCGGTTGCTGTCCATATCGGCACCACGGAGTTCTGCACTTGCGCAAAAGCGGTCTGCGGTGCATCGTTATTTTTCCCTGCGCCACTAATGCCACCGCTGCCTCCCGCGTCGCCGCGCACGGTCAGATCCGCGAGGTGCTCCGGACACTTGAGCATTAAGTGCGTGAGCGCAACGGCACACGGCGTCGCCGGCAGTTCCACCACTGCGCGAAGACACCACAACGCAATAGCCGCCGCCGTGCGTTTGCTCCAATTCCACCTGCATAGCACCATGCAGGTTGTGATCATCACCGCGGGGAGTGTGACTGCTGACGGGAGGCGGGCGGGAAAAGGCCACTGAAGAGCCGCCGAGCTGTTGATGAGACAACTCGAAGATCCCGTGCGGCTGCACGGCCCCGGCGGAGGCGGCGAACCGGAAACGGACCCTTCCGCTATCTCTATGCTCGTCGCGACAGACACATGCGTTGCGCTCATGTCTCGAACAGGCTCTCCTTTTGCTTCTTGCGCATGATCACAGTCACTTGCCCTTGCTGCCTCGTCAAGGAGAGTCCCTGGCGGCTCCGCTGCGAGACTGAGGCGGAGGCTCTGCTCCGTCACAGTGCAGTACGCAAGCGCAACAAGCGGCCGCCACCGCGGTGGTGTTCTCGCGAGATCCACTGCGCGCCGCTCCAACTGCGCCCGCAGTGCCGACGGGTGAAGGAGCCGCACGGCGACAAGTGTCCCGCCAATCTCCAGCGCCCACTTCGGGTCTTCGAGGACATTCAGCGCGGCCACTGCCGCTTCGACAAGGCGTTGCACCGCGCGGGACAGGACGGCACTGTGCGGAGCGATAAAGAGCGGTGCCGCAAGTTCCAAAAGGCGAAGAAAGACGTGGCGCGCCGCGAGTCCAAAGACGTCGCCGCGCACAGTCTCCTTTACAAGCGCCTCGAGCAAAAGAGGAACAAACGGCGGGCAGAGATTCGTTAGCCGCGCTACTCCAGCCGCGCTGTGCAGCTCGCACGGCAGCAACTGCATAGCCTGCTGCCTCTCGGCGCTGGAACACAGGGAGTCCTTGCGGCCGCTGCTGTGCGCAATCACACAGCGTGCGCGGAGAAGAGGTTCGGCAAGTTCGCGCAGCAGACGTCCGGCGCTGCGCTCCTGCAAGAACCCACGCCGTGGCGACATCCGCGTCTTCCTCTTCTTTGCGCGCTTCACCTGTCCCGCCGACTCCTCCTCCTGCTCCCCTTCTGGGGAGTCGGACTGCGCCGAGGAACTCCCACTCCAAGAGCTGTTACTGCTGTCCTTCTCCATGTCGTTGCTGCTGTGGCTGCTACTGCTACGGCTGCGCGCCTCTTCACTGCTCGACCTCCGCGGGACAACGACAGAACGCATGGATTCATAGTGCTCGTGCGTGTCACGCAGTGAGGGGCGCTCGGCGGAACTGAGCTTTGGTGTACCTTTGCGACTCTGCGGGGCCGGTGAGCTCTCCTCTGGCATTTCGTCGGGGCTCGAAAAGGGCATCACGAGAGCAAGCAGAATGGCGTGCATGAGCGGCGAGAAGGCTTTCGAGGGCTCTGATGCGCAGCGGGGGCCGTGCTCGGCGACGACATAGCGCAACAGGCGCCCAGGCGAGAGAGAGAGGAGAGACGCAAGCAGATGGAGGCGCAGCGGAGAGAAGGCATCGCCCTCGCGAACATCGCGCAGAACAGTGCTGTGCATGAAAGCGCCTTTTTTTTTCTTTTAAAAAAAAAAATATATATATACTTTTTTTTTTTTGTAGGGCTACTCCGTGCAACAATATATATATATATACTTGTCTTGTTTGTGGGCCCCCCCCCCAAAAAAAAGCAAAGTTGGAGAAACACACTAAAAACTACTGGGAATCTATACCTGTATAAACACCATGTATAAACAAGATTAAGAAAAAAAAAAGGGGGACATGGAGCAAAAATAACATTGACAGAAGTTCCCGATAAAAGTCGTTTCTGCGGATCATTAAAATTCCCCTTTCCTTTCAGATCTCTTTCTCTTTCTACAAGTTGGTTTTTGTATGAGAGTGGTCACTAAGCACATATACTGCAGCAAGTCTCTTCTTACTTCGTTCATCTGCTCTTTTTTTTTGTTTTTTTTTTTCGTTTCTCTCAAAAAACAAACACACAAAAAATAGTTGCTTTTTTTTTTTTAATATATATATATATAGTAGATTCTTGTTTAGTGTACATGGTTGCGGTAAGTTAATAGCAAATTAAGACAGCAGAACAAAACGTACAAAAAAAAAAAAGAAGAGGAACATAACCAAACCTTTTTTTCTCTTCAAAGCACACTCCATACAACAAAAAAAAACAAATATACAAGAATGTGCAAGAGAAATAATGATGATCAAATATCAGTAAAGTAAAGACCGTGCTCAAACATAACCACTTTTTTTAATTTTTTTTTTTTAAATAGTATATATATATATATATATATATATGAGTGTACCACATTTATACATTCGCAAGACATCACCTTGGGTTCGGACGGGACGAGCAACAACAACAACAAAAAAAAACAAATCTTGGCTTTCCTGCACAGCCGTGCTCCGTCTTCATCCCCCTCACATGTTCTCCTCCTTTGAGCGTTGCTGAAGCATTTTCTTTGCCTTCTTTCTCTCCCGCTCGACGGTTGCGATGGACATGAGTTTGAGCTCGTGCCTGTCGTGTATTTCGTTTTCCGGGAAGTCCTCCACGAGGGGTTCCGATGTGACTGTCTCCTTTCCGAACCACCGCCTTCTGGCGGTAGCCGCGTCGCCGTCGTCCGCGTGCTCCGAATCGCTTTCGCTCTCCCTGTTGAGTTCGTTCTGCGTGCCTGTCTCCTGTGACGCGTGGCACTCGATGCGCACGCGCACGTTTGCCTCTGGCATGGCGCCCTTCCAGTTCTCCATGAACTCCGCTGCGGCGTTGACGTCTCCCTCGGCGGTCTCGTCGAGCATGAGCTGCAGGCGCGCCTGGCACGTGCGGAGGAGCTCCACGACGGCGTGGGCGCGCGCGGCCGGCGGGGCGTTCCAGCGGCCGGCGCGGGGGGCGAGCAGCTGCGACTCCTCCGAGGCGCTCCCGGGGCCGTCGAGCGCGGCGGTCTTCTCCGCGAGGTGCTGCGCGCCCGCGTCGACGGCGGTGAGCTGCCGGCCGAGCTCCGCCTGCGCCGCCTGCGCCCCGTCCCGCTCGCCGCGCCGCGCGCGGAGGTGCGCGTCGAAGTCCTCCAGCACGCGCCGCCGCACCGTCGCCCGCCGCGCGGCAGCGGACTCCGCCGGCGCCGGCGCCTCACTCGCGGAGGACCCGCCGCCGCCGCCCCCGTCGCCGGGCCGCCCCGCGCCGCCCTGCGCCTGCAGCATCGCGTCCCACTGCGCCAGCAGCCGCGCGCGCTCGGCCTTCAGCGCCGCGTGGGTCCCCTCCGCGTGCGCGAGCGTTCGCTGCAGCTGCGCGTGCGTGTCCTGCCGCTCCGCGAGCTTCGCAACCACCTCGCGGACATCCGACCCGCTCGTCATGTCCTTCAAGTGGTTGTACGCCTCGCGCTGCCTCGCCTCCTCGCGCCGCTCCTCCTCCGTCAGCGCCTCGCTCTGCGGCTGTTTGCGCAGCGCCGCGGCGCGCTTGCGGCCCTGCGAGTTCAGCGCCTGCTGCCGGCTCCGCATCCGCCGCTCGTCGTCGCGCTCCATCTTCTCAATCAGTTGCTTCTGGCTCCGCTCAAGATGCTTGCGCTTGGAGTCCAGAAAGGCTTTCCGCTCCTCAATGTCCTTCCGCTGCTCCCGCCGCTCCTTCGCAATCTGCCCCTTGAGCCGCGTCACTTCGTTCTTCGCCGCATCGCGCCCCTTCGCCGCGTCCGACGCGACACTGTTCAGATCCACAAGGTCGCGCTCCTTGTTCTGCAGCGTCTTCTCCATCGCGGCGAGCTGCGTGTCGAAGCCGGACTGCTCCTGCTGCAGGCGCTCCAGAAGAGACTCATAGGTTTGACGAATGGTATTCACTTCATTGTGCTTGATGAGGCACTTGTCAAGACGATTCTCAAGAGCGCGAATCTTTTGAGCAACCGCACTGTCCTTATCCAGTGTTGCGCATTCTTCTTGCATCGTAAAGTTTGTTTCCTCTATGGTCTTTTCAATCTCACGTATTAACTCCTCCTTCTTGCCCTTCACGCTGTTAAGGCTGCGCTTTAAAAGACAAAGCTTGTTGTGCAACTTATCTTCCTCATTTCGAGAGTGTGCATCACCATCGGTGTTGCGTTGCCCACGTAAAGCTTGCTGTAAAGCGAGTTTCAACTGTTTAGACTCAAGGCGCAAGTTGGTAAGAATCTGTTTGTTTCGACGAACCTCTCCATGCGCAATGTCCAGCTGCGTGCGCTGGCCTACATCAATGATAGACTGTTTTCTCTTCTGCACAACTGGATCACCGTTGAACATATGTTATCCCCTTCCCTTTATATATAATTATAAAAATATAAATACACTCTGCAATGTATACCCAGGGGTACTATATGCTCGACGTCTTCGTCTCTTTGTTTCTTTTCTCTTTCTTTCTTGTCCTTTTTTTTTTTTTTCTGCGAGACCAGGGGCTCTTCTATTCAAACGAAAACAAAACAAAACAAAAAAAAAAAAAAAGAAAGAAAAACACAAAAGAAAAGAAAAAAAAATGAAGATTCATAAATAATTATAATACCAATGAAGAAGAACAGCAGTCATCAGCCAAGGCACATAAAAATGGAATCGGTTTTAGTTTTCAAATAAAGTGACAAACTCTTCACTTGTTCCCTCTGATTCTTGACACAAATACGAAATGCATCGCCATAATAAAAAAAGAAAGGAAAGGAATTGCACTGTTACAACTTCTGACCTCTAGTGATATCCCTCACCTCATCCTGGTGCCGTATTCCAGTACATTGTGTTGTCCCGAGAAGAAAACAAAACAAAAAAAAAACAAAATCCTGTGACTTACTTTAACAAAATTAAAGCACAGGAATTGTATGACTACACCATTGCACAGCACAAAAGCTAACTGCAGCTTCTTGCTGGGGGACAGTAATACCTTTTTTTTTTTTTGTGTGTGTGTGTGGGGGAGGGGATACTCTGGTCACTTTATCCCTTTGTAAACACTTGTTCTTGCTCTACATTGGAGGTCGATGGCTGAGCCATCTCTTCGCTTTAAGGGAAAATGCACAGGGACATAAAACAAAAACAAAGCGCATAACACAAAAACGACTGAAAAATTACACACCGGACAAGTAATGATATCCAAAGCACAACACGTTTTAGTATATATCATGGAAAAAAACGAAAAAAAAACTGCAAAAACGACATTGATTAAATGCAGTTCAACTTTGTCTTATTCCTGTTCTTTATCCTCCTTTTTTCCGTTGCATCAGCACATACACACACACACACACACACACATACGCACAGGCAGAGTTAAATAAAATAGAACAGTTGTGTGAAGAACTTCAATCTCAACTGTGCGTATTACAAAAGAATAATAATAATCTTTTAAAAAAAAAAAACAACAACGTCCTCATTACCATAAAATTTTGTTTCAATGGTGCTTTACTTTTTTTTTTACAGCAAAAAACTGTTTTTTTTTTTTGTTCTTTCAGTTTACTGTTCAATAAGGTATCATTGAATTCGCAACACAGCAGCAGCAGCACAAAAAATAATATCGAAAAAAAAAAAAAAAAACACACAAAAGACTATTTGAAAAAAAAAAAAACACTCTGAGAGGTACTCAGGTACATAAAACAAGTGTAAGTGAGTGTTACCACGGGCTCTCTATAAACAGCTTGAGATAAAAAAAGACCGCATGTGACATGGAAATAACAGTTTATCGATGAAGAGACACCTTCCTCTTTTGTTTTCCATTTTCTTTTTTTTTTTCATCATACACTTATTCACGCACAAGATTCACTTTTATCCCTTTTGAGCTTCTTTTTTTAATAATAATAATAATAAAAAAAAAAAACACTTTCGCCTACCACGGAAGTTGAATCCAAATGGCGAGGAGCGTTTCCCAAGCAAAGTGCAGGTTGTCATACTCATCAAACGACCTGCTGCGCGGCCCTCTCAGCAAATCTTCTTGTGGATCCCTCACGACATCCCAATCCCTCTGCTCACGCAAGCCAGGCAGCAGAGGCCGCGGTGGCGCTGGCAGCAGCAGCGGCAGTTCCTCCTGGACTGGTGGCGGCGGCCATTGGTCCACTTTGCCCTTCTGCATGTCGATCCCTGGGAGCCAATTGCCCATCCACGACCCTGTTGTTTGCTCCGTCCGATCCCCGGGAAACCGGAGGAGGATCCATACACAAAAAAACAGAAGAACTGCGTGCGTGAACAGCTGCCCATGATCAGAATGCAATATATGCCAGCACTTTCTAAAGTATATGACACAACTCTCCCGCAATACTTCAAAGAAGCCCAGCAATGTAAGCAGTTTAGGGATAACCCAGCGTCGAATCGAAGCGTCATGTTTCGCTGCCTTCATTGCCACATGCGCGACGCTGTCGTACCATGCCTTGGCCAGATTTTTCACCGGAGACGCAACGGTCACCCAGAACTCCTGCCACGCCCTCCACCACTTCAGTGAAAGAGACGTTCCCTGCGCAGCGGCGGGCAGAACCGTCGCGCCGTACCCCGCAAACTCCAGTGAGCCGAGGTGTGTCACGAGGACAAATGGGCCAGCGATGAGGAGTTTGAAAGTCACCCAAAGCAAACTCAAAAACGAAGAAACCGTCCTAAATAGCGCCCAAACTACATCAACTAACAACGCAAGCGGAAGCTGCAACAGGTGTACAAACATTCGGATAGGAAGAAGAAATAACTCAAGTAAATAGAACTGCGAAAAGAAACTAGTAAAAGACGCGACGACTGTTAGACCAACGGAAAATATATATGTGACAAGCATTGACACGCGCAAAGTCACATGCTCCTCAATCCAATCAAGAAGTGGTTCTAATGTTGTAGAAAGAAAGTTTTTCATCTGCGGCAAGTGCTTATAAAGATCGTAAAGCCCGACAAAGAGTGAGATAACTGGCCATATGTTCAGCAGCCCGACAAAGGTCAGTCGAAATACGCGCCGGTACGGAAGACCGGTTGAAGCGAGGAAAATAGTCCACGCTGGCATTCCTGTTTCATACATGGAAAGCATCCGCCGCTGTTCTCGCACCGAAACCGTATATGGGTGCGTACCCGGCTCTGGTATAAGTAACTCGCCCAGTATTGCATTGAAATTAGGGTCCCCGGTGTAGATGGTCACGATTGTATCACAGTGAACGGTTGTCAGCGCGGGAAAAACACGTGCACGGTACGGAAGCAATCCCGACTGGGATTGTGAAGTTTGGACAGGCTGCAAAAGCCCAGAATGATCTGGTAATGATTCCTGCGGGAGCGAATACGTAGGCAACAGTGTATTCTCTTCTTCGTATTCCTTTGAGTGGCGTGGGTCATCTATATCGCATAAGTCATAAGATGTATCGGAAGCCAAAGACGTCGCCCCCGTACTACCCCACCTCCCACTAACCGGTTGACCAGAATTCCCCATACCTTTACCTTCAGTCTCTATTGCTGATTGAGCGTTTTGCCCAAACGGCACTGCCCTCGCAATGCCCTGTTTTTCTTTCTTTTCCACACTTCGAATGTGATCCACGCAATCATAGTACGCGTAGGCTTCCTCGACAGAGGAAAAATAGTACGCGTAGACTGCCTTGGCTTCAATGGCGAAGCGACTCGTAAGAAGTCGGGGACCATAGTCCAATGCCGTCACGTCCTCGTGGCGTATCTCAATAACTTCGACACCATATTTTTTGTGTAAACCTTGCTTTCCATCACGCGCAGCTGTCGCGCTGCGCACGGACGCCTTAGCCGACTGCTCGGACTGGTCAGAATGCAAAGTATCGTCACCGCTAATCCCCGGACGCCCATCCCCCGACACCAGGTCATCCAACACGGGGGCGGAGGAATGATAAGAATAGTAGGAAGAAGAAGAAGAGGCAGAGCCAGAGTGCTTGCGTAGTTCTCCCTTGCTGTATGCGAAGGAAGGGGGAATACCGAAGAGTTTGTCTACCATACGTCGCCACATGTGCGTTGGTTCATTCTTCGGCTTTGGCCCCACAGGGCCAATGAGAAAGACAAACCGATCCCGTGGCTTTGCGCCATGCAGCCACCGTACCGTATGCCCCACCACTTCGCCCTTGTCAAGCCTACGGTGCAAAAAGTAATCCCACCCGCCAGCGATGGTGCGCCAGCCACCGAGCATCAGATAATGGAGGAGCACCGGCGGCTGCGCTTCTATGCCATCGGGATAGAAAAGGCTCCAGTGCCGAGGCGTGGGCAAAGATGCACTGCCTGTTTGCGCTATCCCCTCCCCTATTACTTGTGTCCCCGACACGTGGGACTCCACGGAGCCTGTGCGAGTCGTCTTTGCGGGGAATTCTGCCTCTGCAAGACTGCTCCGCAGCGCAACGCGCCTGCGCACGTGGCAGTCCTCGGAACGCATTGTCGGCGACACGACCGGAGTCTCCTCCAACTCCACAAGCCTTCTGCCCACCACCGCACCGTCGCCAAAGCCCTTTGCGGCGGAGCGCGTTTGCCCAACCGCGAGGGACGCCGCTGGTGTTGCGGGAGAGTCGGCACTCGCAAGGTCACTTCCCACTGGAAGGCTCTCCGTTACACTCGACGCCCCTTCACACTCCCTGGCACCGGAGACAGTGGCCGGGGCGGAGTCGGTGTTCGTCTCGCTGGTGACGCTATCCGCGCACGCACGAGAAAACTCGTCAATGGCAGTCTTCCGCAACCCGTTGCAGGAGTGCTCTACGCCGCAAGATGAAAAAGAGTTGTACGAAGAAGGAGAGTGCACCACACCGCTTGATGACTCCATGCCGTTCATAGTCTTACTCTTGCATTCTTCAGAACATACAGTCGGTGCGGCCAATCTGCCAGTGCAATGGGCATCAATAAATGACGAAGACGCTACCAACTTGCCTTCGTTAGTGTCGTTTTGTTGCATTTGAACTGAGAGTTTCAATCTGGTACTTCACAAAAAAAAAATATAAAAAATCAGATATCCTTATAATATATCTATACGTATCGCCACTCTGTATATATACTAACACTTCTCTAACAATACACTTAAGAAGGCCTTTCAACGGCAGAAAAAAAAAAAATGCACTCCTAAAATCACTTAGCAATAAAGAGAAACGTAGAACGCTCTCTACCTCCTCCTTTAATCTGTTGAACACTATCAACACAAAACAGATTTCTCAATGATGCATATGTATTCAATTAAAATAGCCAAAATGCACAATCAAAAGAAAGAGAGAGAGAGAGAAAGATAAAACAACACAAAGGCAACAGTAAAAAACGAGGATATAGGAACACCGAACAAAAATGAACCTCACAAACCGTCAGTAACATATATATGTATTTATATGAAAATTAAAATTCATTTACCTGCCACCACCATCCACTATTATGAAAAAGAATAAGGTGATAATATAATAACTCTCATATGGGAGCAACATCCAAGCAAACATGCAAAAAAAAAAAAAAAAACTGCTTTCTTTATTAAACTCTCAGCTTACACTTCGAGGACCCGTGGGTCTGTATCTAGAGTCGAACGTGGGGCCCAAATGCGGTAGCGCAGCTCTGCATCCTTTGGGATATATACGACAATTGGAAGCTTGCTATTGTATCGAATGAAAGTTGGGCTTATTGAAACAAATTGCACTTGTGAAGGGATATCTCCCATGACTCCCATGAGTGTCTGAGCGCAGTCGCCCAACTCAACAACGTAGTAAGGATACGCCCAACCCTTTACATCCTCTTCCTTCATCGAACCAGTAAGAAAGTAGTGGTTCACACCATCTACTGTTTGATTTCGCCCTGCGATTAACTCAACTTTCAAGTTATTTTCGTCCTCCTTCTCCTCAAGAAAGATTGCACATCGTTTCTGATTTTCTTGTGGTTCTGGATACGGTGCCTTGAAACTGGCTAGTCTTTGGGTTCCAGATTCAGCCATGTGCTTTCTTTTTCTAAAGTAAATAATGAACTCTTGTCTTGCTTCGTGATGTGAACTGTACAAATGTTTTTATAAGATAAAAAAAACAAGGTGGAGTAAAGAAAAAAAGAAAAAATTCCGTGTATAAACATAAATACAGAAAGATTTATAACTTCTGTGTGTGTGTGGATCTTTTGGGGTTTATATATATATATATATATATATATATATATATATAGAGAGAGAGAGAGAGAGAGAAGAATTGTCGAGGAGTCATCCGAACGACTACTCTCACAAACACCAAAAGAAAAAGTTTATTGTGAAAATTTGTTGGAAAGGAGGAATATTAAGAAAACAAATGAGAGAGAAAGCGAGTCACATCAAGGAAGAGGGATCAAAACGTACATCTGATAAAGCATCATTTATGGTCTCTTTTTCCTTCTGTTGCTTATTCTTCACGCGGCACAACTCGCTCGGCAGTTTCATTATAATAAGGAACCTCCTCATCCTCATTCTCCTCATCTTCCCCCACAGCCGTGCCATCGGGCTCGGTTGAAAAGGACCCGAACTGCTCGTTCCACTCCACATACCGCGCAACCTCCGAGGCGCCCACACTAGGCTTGATGCGACGCAGCGCCTGCATAAAATCTCTCCGCTGAATAGGTCGCAGATCACTGGCGGCGACGTCGCGAAGCCGTGTGGTGACCTCTCGCAGCGGCCCCATGGCGGCTTCGCGGCACACCTGCTTGAGATCCGCGCCGGAGTATCCTTCCGTGGCCGCCGCAACATCCGCAATCGCCCGCGCGTCCAGCGCATGCACCTTGGCAGTCCCCCCAAGAATCTGCTCTCCGGGTTCTTCCCCATGGGGTTGCTTTTGCTCCTGTTGGGTTTCCATTGTATAGAGGAGACGCCTCACGAGTTCTTCGCGGCCGGCGGAGTCCGGGAGAGGAATATAGAGCCGCTTTTCCATTCGACGCCGTGCGGCCTCGTCGAGTTCTTCCGGTCTGTTTGTTGCGCCAATCAACAGCACACGATCGCCACGGTCTGTGGCGACACCGTCAAGCTGCACAAGAAATTCCGTCTTGACGCGCCGAACGGAATCCATTTCGCCTTCTCCGCGCATAGAAAGCAACGAATCAATCTCGTCTATGAAGATAACACTTGGTTGCCTTACGGTTGCCACAGCAAAGAGACAGCGAACAAGTTTTTCCCCGTCACCCATCCATTTGGACATGAGCGAAGAGGCGCTGATATTCAAAAATGTGCACTGTGCGCGGTTCGCAATGGCACGGGCGATCATTGTCTTACCTGTTCCCGGTGGACCAAAGAGCAAAAGCCCACGCGGGGGATCGCGCAAACCCACAAAAAGATCCGGGCGGCGCAGCGGCCATACGATTGCCTCCTCCACGCTGCGCTTTGCATGCTCGAGACCTGCGATATCATCCCACCCGACCGTCGCCGCCCCGGCACCGTGCTCGAGTATTTCCATCGCAACCTGCGAGACAAGTTTTGGGTCCAGCGGGAGGAGCAGCGGCGGCACAGAGCCGTCGGGCAGCAGCAGTGATGCGGGGAACTCGCCGGCGTCCGCGTCTTCGCTGCCCTCTCGCCGCCCCGGGCGCCGCTCCCTCGCGCCACGACTGTCTTGCCGCCCGCCGGGCCCTCCCCCAGCCGCGGTCGCCAACACATCGCCCACCGACACCGCCTCGCCACGATGCTGTGGCTGCTGTGCCTGGGACTGGAAAGGAGGAGTGAAGCCGGAGCGGCGGAGTCCTAGTGCCGGGGCGCGACGCTGCAGCGCGGAGGGCTTTGCACGACCAGTCCGCACGTCTGCGGCTAACTGCTCACCAGCCGTCACAAACCCACCGCCGCCAGCTCCACTTGCACTTGCATTGCCAGCGCTCACTGCGGCATTGTTGGTATTACTGTTGTTGTTACCCGGATAGTTTGGAGAATACGCCGGTGCATATGTAGGCGCACGGTTTGTTCTGTTATTGTATGACCTGTCACTGCTGAAGCTGTGGTCCTCTGTAGACGTGTCGTGCGGCCGGCAGAAAGACGTAAAAGCTTGTGGAGCACGTGAAGCGGGAGGCGCGCACGAAGCTGTTGGCGCGGGTGCCGGCAGTGCGAGAGAAAGTCCCCCGGCACTGTCAAAGCTGAGCGTTGTCTGCCGCCGCTCCGTCATAGCGAAAGGATTCGCAGCGACAGAAGACTGCCGCTGCTCTGCCTGTGGCTGAGCCTCATCTGCGGAGCTCTGAAGTCCCTCATTCACTCTTACCGTAAATGAGAACGACCGCTTCGCGGTAGGTCCCCCCGCGCTGACGCAATTTCCGTGGCTGCCACCACTGCCCTTGTGACTGTCATGTTTGTCCTTTTCAATGTTTCGCGGCCGCTTCGCATACCGCGTTCGCACGCGCTGCAATTCCGCCTCTTCCTCTTCGTCGCCCTCCGCCGGCTCCGTCACGCGCAGCACAGCACGCAGCGCGGGGAACGCATCGCGCAGCACGCGCACAGTTTCTCGGACACTCCCCGTCGGCAACTGCCGTTCATCGTCATCCTCCCTTTGCTGCTCCTCTTGTTCATTTGCGTGTGCATACTCTGCGGGCTCCTCCCGCCGTGGCGCTGCCGCGGTGCGGCTCTCCAGCAGTGCAGTCGTTTCCGCGAGGGCCATTGTTCGCCCGGCCCACAGCAGCCGCGCCGCGTCTTCCTCACCGCACAACAGCACCGGACCCTCTTCGCCCCGCACCAACGCACTGCTTGTATTGCTATTCATGGTAGGACTAGTCGCGGCAGTGGCAGATGCGGCGGCGCGGGCAGACTCTAACGCAGCGGCGCGCAAATGCTCGCGCAGTGTGCAAGCAGCGAAGTGCGCCATTAGGGCGTCGGAGTCGGCGCCCGCAGGGGAGCGCTCGCGTTCCTCATGCAGGCGGACAAGATGCCATTCACTCGTCGCCGCAGAGGCAAAGGCCGCACGAGGGAGACGCTGAAGAAGAGATGTTGATGGTGACGACAGCGTGGACTCCCCGCATGCGTCGTGAATTGCACGTAGACACTCAAACATTTTTTTTTTTTCTGTTTTCTCCGAAAGTGGAGGGAGGGGGACTGCAATAAAAACTGCGAAAGACAAACTTCTCCTCGCTGGGGGTCTTTACTATACCTTTTACTGTACTCCTTTTTTTTTTCCCCGTTCTTTCTCTATTATAAAGTAATCAGACTCTGTGTGAAAGGAAAGGTTACCGTTCCTTACTTGAGCCGATAAAAAAAAAAAAAGAAAGAGGACATTATGAAAGCACTAGGACAAATTGAAATGCCGGCCCGTGGCATCCACAAATGCACACACACACAAACTAGTTGAAGGATAAAATGTCCCAATTTGCACTCAAAAAGATTCACAAACCTATACACAGACACACACATAAAATAGGAAGACCCATAACTATATATATATATATATATATATATATTCGCAAAGAACAAAAGCGGACTGAGCCCTCCTTTTTTTTTCTTTTATTCGTCCCACACTTACGTTTTGTCGCACGCAGCGAGGACAGTCAACAGTGTGTCTGCGGCAGTTTCGCGCATCAGCCAAAGGGCTGCCGTCCCGCGCGCCAGCGCACACTCCGCGGCGGTCAACGAATCTCCACTTATCCACTCCGCCTCCCCCTCGCGCACCGCCGCGGCAACGAGACTCATCACATCCGCCGACCACTGCGCAAATCCCGCAGCGACGGTCTCCACCGCCTCTCCCTCACCCTCTCCTCCTCCCCCCTCTCCCATCGCAGGACTGTCGCTGCTGCGGGGGGAGTGCACTCCCTGTCCCTGCGTGCGCCTGTCCTCCGCAAAGCGCAGGAGCGGCGCGTGACAGGCCGCGACAAATCCCCGCATGTCACCGCATGCCACTGCGCGGGAAAGACTCCCGTCGCCACGCCACTGCCGCGCTACGTCCCGCGACGCGTTCAGCGCCTGCGAAAGGCCACAGGGAATGCGTTGTCCTGTGCACGCAATATCCGCACGCCAGTTCGCCCCCGCACTCCGCAGGGAATGCGCCCCACTCTTTGCAATACATTCCGCGGGCTCAAGAACATCGCGCGGGATGGCAAGCGCGACACAGCGCCGCGCACTTTGCCGCGCCGCACGCCACGACGCCATGCGCTGCGTGTCGACATTGCAATCGCCCGACGGGCCCACTGCACACTGCGCAGCGAATCGCTCGGCGAATTGCA
Source organism: Trypanosoma boissoni (assembly GCA_030849725.1). NCBI lineage: Eukaryota > Euglenozoa > Kinetoplastea > Trypanosomatida > Trypanosomatidae > Trypanosoma > Trypanosoma boissoni. The sequence continues at coordinate 48,631 of JASANW010001355.1, forward strand.
CAATAGAAATGTCCCGCAGAAGCGCAACAGGGGGCGCCTCCAGAAGCACTGCGCGTAGCGCGCGAGCGGAAGTGTCAGTGCTACTACAGGGAAGAGTCCCTGTGGTCACTGTCGGGTCTGTCGCAGTAAAAGGTTCGGCGTCGAGGCGAACGGCACCGAATCGCGGGCGCAGTGGTCCTTTGGTTTTTTTTCCCGGGGCGCTGTGTCCTGCGAGACTCAAAGCCTGCGGGCCCGCATTCTCCACACGGCGCATGTGCGCAGACACAGCGGAGTGTAAGGAATGAGCTTCATGGTACACATATAAGAAAAGGGAAAAAAGGGCACAACAAAATTTCAAAGAAAAGGCCACACACACACAGAAAAAAAAAAATGCTTCTATGGGAAAAGTAAAAACAAACAAAGAGAAAAAAAAGAAATTGAAAACAAGTAATATCGCATCCTGAGAGCCATTCAGAGCCATTTAGTGTCCAATTACAACATCATCAGAATTCAACGCCCCCCTCCATATCCCATCCGTAACAAATGCACGCATATATAAACGGTATTACAGAGACTCTTGTTTTACAGATTTCCTCTTGTGTTCGTTCTGTCATTCACTTTTTACTCCACTACAGACAAAAACGGCGTCGTTTGTTTCTGTCAGAATTCTCTGAGCGCAGCACATTTCTCGCTGCGATGTGGAAAGTCGCAATATCGGCTCTCCGCTGCGACGGGACGAGTCCGACCCGTCCTGCACCTCTCGCACGCGTACATGCGCCTCCTCCATCCCATTCGCCGATCGATTCGCATTGCCATCTCTATCCCCGCTCGTCCCCGCGCCGGTATCCCTTTGCGCACCTTCACTGTGTTCCTGTGCCGCTGTGTCCGGGGCGAGCGACGCCTCGTCGGCAGAGGCGGTGCGAACGGGGCAGAGAAACTCCGGGAAGACGGCGCTGCAGTACGCGGCGGAGGGCGGAGCGGCCGCGGCGTCGCCCGGCGGGGCGGCGGGACCGGACCCGACACTGTGCAGCCGGTGGAGAAGGCGATAGAGGCAGAGGAGCTGCTGCCCCTCCGCCGCGCTCAGGGAGTCCGCCCGCGGCTCAGAGTCCGCCACGAGGAGACCATCAAGGGAAAACAAAAAGGTATCCGGGAGAGATGAGTCGGTTTCCATAACTCGTCAAAAAGTAAAAACAAAAAAAAAATAAGAGAAAAGAAAATAAAACAAAAGACCGATGAGCACAAGGAAAAACGCACTTGCCATACATAACTGTATGGTTCGAGAATAAGAAAAGACGAAAAAAAAAAAGGACCCAAAAAGGTAAAAATAAAGGCCTATAAAAATTTCTGGGTTAAAAAAAAAGAGCTGAAATTGAACATTTCAATAAAAACTAGAATATATAAGTATAAATTCATTTTCTCTAAATACTCAAAGCATAATGTTACTAGAAAAAAAATTTTGACACATGCGCTAATATCCTACAACAAAAGTGTGTGGAGGGGATTAATATCACAAATAACAAAAGAGAACAACACGCAATAATAATAAACAAAAACAAGAAGGACTAAGGAACAAGAGGCGGCGTAATAATAACAATAAGAAACGGTTTGAGTTTCGCACTCCCTCGGAGTGAGTGGACAAACACTCGCCTTGACGTGGTCCGAGGGCTTCCCTTACCAAGTGGTGCTCTGAGATGAGCCTCATTGGCTTCCCTAGTGATTGCTCCTTGTTATGAGGAAGTAATAAAAGCTTCTACAGTAGTACTCCCCTCACGGAGTCAGGCTCCCTGTGGAACAAGAGCGACTTGACAGAACACCGACCACAAGTGAAAGGTAATAAATCGCCCCAATACACGAATGTGCACTTAAATTTAGGCCCTCAAACATCTCAAAACTATAACCCGGCAGCAACATAGAATGGCGATTCATCCGTGCCCGACTCAGCCGGACTGAATCACCTGAAGCCGTCATAACTGTCGGCCAAACCCAATTCAGAATACATTGCGCCAGGTACAATTCCACCACCGCCGAAAATAAGCGCAAAGTGCACAAGGCAAAAACAGGGAAAGTAAATTATCGCCTAACCGCACGGGAAGGACAATATCTCTAGTGAAATGTTTTCCCAGCTCATCCCCCGAATGTCAACTTTCCTCCTTAGCATCCTAAGTGTATGTATCGCCACGGGAGAGGTTCCTAGGACATTTCACCACAGCGCTCTACTACCTATCCTTAAAAATGGGAAGAACCCGGATGTCCCGGATAGTTATAGACCTATCGCATTGACCTCCGTCATCGCTAAACTTCTGGAAAAAGTGGTTATCCGCCGCATCCGGTACATGTGGTCCCCCATCCATCCCAATATGCTTATTGTGCTACTCGCACATCAGTAGATATGCTTTAGGTCACCCAGAACAGTGTGTTTGACAAATTCAACACCATTACGGAAAAACGACACAAACGTTATAACACGGATAAATAAGGGAATAAAGCCGCCCTACCGGCAGGTCAGCTGCTATATTCATGACACCTCACCATAGCTATTCTAATTGACCTTACTGCAGCGTTCGACACTATTGACCATGCTTTACTCATCAGGAAACTGTCTAAACTCCCGAAAGAGCACCAGCATGAGTATAGGTAGACCCGCAATTGGCTCAGAGGACGGAAATGTCAGGTCAAAATTGCAGAGCAAACGGGGCGACCCTTCTCCCACAACTAGTGGGAGCCCCCCAGGGTAGTGTTGCTGGACCCACCGTATTCCTAGTTTAAATCGATTACCTTCTGCACCACCTGAACAGACCACCAGGGGTCTCTGCCTTCCTATTAGATGATGAACTTAAGTGCCTCATAAAGTGCCCCACCAAGGAACATGGGAAGTTTCTCGCTCGGCAAGCACTGAACAAAGTCTCGAACTGGGCAAAAAGGTATAGAATGCGCACCCCCCCAAAAAAAGTAAAACCATAACCTTCACAATATCCTCACATACAGACTAAGATAAAGCCCCCGTTAAACCTCAAGGTTGGTTGTAACACTATAAAGGAGATGAGCATGTGGTCGGAAGAGACAGTGAAACTACTTGGGATGAGATTTGATTACAGATCCAACTTTAACCTGCACCTAAACGGACTTTAAAATACTAACCTCCGGGTATCACAGCTCATATCTATCGCAGACTCCAACTGGGGCCCCATGGCAAATAATATGCGCACTTTCGCCAGAGGCTATGTAGACAGCCAGCTCCTCTACGATGCCGAAAACTATGGCATACAACCTAACGACCCCTTCCTAACCGACGAGAGCACAGAGCGAGCTACCCTAAAGAAGGTAGAGAAACAGTAAAGGTGATCCCTTCGGGCCACCACTAGAGTGCTGTCGACAACCAATATTGAGAGCGTGTATTGTGAGGGCAGCCTTCCCCCACTTCGCGTGTATATCCTCACTGCCATAGCCATGCTGTTCGAAAAGAATCTCTGCACCAAGCCGAAGTGGATCCTCCGTCTCCCACCTCAACCGTCTCCAAAGATTAGCAAGACCTTCAGCCTCCCTAAAGTACCAATAGCAATTGCGAAAACGATTCACGGCTGCTACCTCCCCAACACAGGGGAGTAAGAAAGAGAACCCTTACCTGCGCGGGCAGCCAATCCCCCCAAGTGAATGCAGAGACTACCTCCACCTAGTCCACTGCTCCCCCTGCCCCAATCCCACCGCAACCGGCGAGCAAGGAGGAGAAAAGCGACAAGAACGCGGAGATGACCGCAACATATTGTGCCCCCGCCTCAAACATCATCGCAACGGATGGCATCCGTAGGGATGTCAAAGTGAAGAAGAAAACGCTCCAACAGTGCACCAGTGCCACCGCTACTTGGTTGAAGCCAAGGGAAGATACGTCCGACAAATAATCAATGCGAGCTTACAGCAGCAATGCCGGACCCTTTGCCTGCAGTTATCCAGCGGAGCAACTGACCATCTGTAATCCGCTGGACATCTTCCTTGACATCACCACCCTATCTCCCCTCGATAGCTTCCCAAAAATAGTAGCCCTACTAACCGACTCTCATGCCGTCTTGCAATCTATTGCCAAGGGACCGCTCAGCCAAAAAGACCACTGAAACAATGAGGTATAGCGTAAGTTAAACATCCTAGCCCTCATAGGCGTGCAGATCAGCCTTGTCTTTGTCTACAGACACTGTGGGCAATATGAGAATGACTAGGTACGCGCAATGGCGACCAAATACCAATTACGCAATGTTCAGACACCGGCACCGCTCTCGATGAATGACTGTGTGGCTGCAATAAAAAACACAATGCATTAGCAGAACGGAAGGCATCGCTACAAGCAACTGACAACTCACCCAGAGCACAACTACTAAAACCAGCCACGGGCGAAACAATTCAGCTCCAGCAGATGCGGCCTCTATGCCTGATCACCGGGAAACTCCTGTCCAAAGAACAGCAACTCCAGTTATCAGGCATCCGCCCAGGCCACTCTGAACTCTTCAGCTATTTCAAAGCACAAATCAAGAAGTATCCGAATGTGTGCCGCTTCCGCTCACCAATGACCAGCCCCCAGTCTTCCACCCCGGACAACGCAAACCCAAAGGGGTGCGCAGCAAAGTTTCCCCTGCGACTACTGTGCTTTCATCGGAGCTTCTGAGGGCGAACTAACGGTCCATCAATTCTTCTGACACTCCGGGAGAAGGAATGCGGGCAGTAACTTCCCGTGCAAATTCTGTGCCCGACTTTGGACCAACCCTTCGAGAGCATCTCACTACAAAGGCTTTAAAGAGAGGCCCAAGTTCCAGGCCGAGCAACCCACCGCTCCCCAGTCTATCCAGGATACTAACACTGCAGCAGGAGTGACTATTCTACACCTTCTAAGTTGCGAAGCTCTAAAGCAATCACGTACCCGGCATAGCACAGAGAACTACATAGAGGAATACAGGTCCAGGTACTTCTATGGCATCAACTTCTTGAGATGGATTCACGACGTATGTCAGGGCAACCTGGTCACAGCGGCCGACTTAGACGAGTTGTTACCAAACACTGACAAACCAAATACACGGGACACCGGAGATATTACTGATTATTATGGAGAGATCAACGGGAATCTTCACACTGGGGCACCGCACATCACGTGTACTATAGGGGCACATTGAAAAAACAACAACAACGTACCCTCACAATTATTTTCCTTTTGTTTTTTTTGTCTTTGGATCAACTCCCAGTTTTTTTTTTTTTGTAAAAGTACTAGATCTTGTTTCCTAAGATCTTTAGCACAAGTTGTATCTCTTTAACTATGCTCATATCTATCTTTCAACAGTTTAAGTAGAATAATACATTTACAATGTTTCCGCCCTATTTAAAAAGGTACGGCTAAAGTTGAGTGAAAAGGAGCAACAACAAAAGAAAAAAAAAGTTTCATTTTCAGTACCACTGCACTCCCTTCCCTCCACACACACAGAGAGATCATCTGTAAATAATATCCTCTCACACATTATAAGCGTTGCTAGAATGCATAGTATCAACAAAAACAAAAAAACTTTTTCTTCTTCATTTCTTTTTTTTGCATTTACTCCTTTACTGTATTTGAATCGCTTTTCAATACGCATTTCATACTTCCCTGTTTTGCTATTTCCTTGTAACTAAAACAAATAATTAAATACTAAATTAAAAAGTATATATATATATATATATATATAAATATAAAGTTCACTATAGCGTTATATCGTTCAAGTAAAAAAAAAAATAAAGACACTCCTCATTCTGCCAACAGAACTGTCTCTTCCTCAATATACTTGGCGGAGCGGCGGGATCGCACAATGATGACGGAGAGGGCGATGATGACAAGAACCGCAGCTGCCAAACCAATCCCAATACCAACCCAATGATTGACATTGTCAACTTCGTTGTCGGGATGCTTTGGAAATGGTGCAGCGGTGGTGTAAGACAGGAATGGAAAGTCATAGCTTTTCGGCAGACCGTAAATGGGTGGCATGGGAGTGTACAAGTCTTCTCTCCAGTAGAAGGTGGGCTGCTGGTCGTTTGTCGGGCCGCACACGACGTGGGCAGTATACTTTTCTTTCTGATTAATCATTCCACTCCACAAAGCAATCTTCGCGTCTGTTGCGCCGTGGTTGCGGTGATCGAGATATCTAAACAATGGCCCATAGTTGCTCGCATTGCCCTCTGGGTTCAAATCACCGCGCGCAGCAATCGTGAGAAAGCTACTGTATGGTGGATTGCATTTGTCCTCGTTGGCGTCATATTGAAAGATATTCCCACTCCCACTTGTCGGATTTTCGCTTGGTCCTGCTCCTTGACAGTTTGTGATGAGAGAATACGGATCGTTCTTGTAGTCGTTGTACCGCATCATGCGCTTCATGGATTCCAAATCCACTACATCGGTGTGGTTCCGCGCAAAAATACGTGCCCTGGCGTACATACTGTAAGAAAAGAAATCACCAAAATCTTCATACTTCTCTTGATACCCGGAGATATTGTACACGTTTACAAAGTATGGCGTGTTGTAGCTTGGCCAGTACTTCTCTTTATTGAGAAAAGCTGTCATGTCCGCAGCGGTGACACCGTACGGATAGTGTGTCCCGGGAAGCTGTTCCGCCACCCAAAATGTATCTGCCGGAAGTTCCTTGTTAGGATCCGCCACAGCACCCATATTCATCACCATGAACTGATTGTTATAAGTCCCACTGTTCTCTCGTGAGAAGTGCTTCACCCAAGACGGACTGTCCGTGGCAAGGAAGTTGGCAATCATCACACGAAGAAACTCAGAGACAGTGTTCGGCTTTACAAAGTTGTGGAAGAGCGACTGGTTGAAGACACCATTTGTGGTTTCCATGATTGCCAATCTCTGGTGCGTCATGTACCAATCATCAATGCTGTGAATAACGCCCGGGTAAGAAGACATGGTGACAAAGCGATCGTCTATACGATATGTCTTGTACTGGCGAAGCATGCTGTTAAACCTGTTCCACGTCACGTGAGAGAGGTATATGTCGTTCGGCACCAATTTAACAAGAGCAGAGCAGTGCAAATCGAGAAAATGCGTTGGCTTTGTCTTCTCAAGATCATTCACCCGTGCTGGAGTTGCCACAGCCCGCACCACATCACTAAACTCTACTTGGAAATTGAGATAAAAAAGACGCTCTCTCGATAGCTTCGTCCCATTTTCCCCAACGCGTGCATTGTATCCTTCAGAAATACCATCAATGAGCGCCAACAGATTAAGCAATTGTCGACCAAATTCATCGTCTGCCTTGCGTTCGAACCTCATATAATGAATGTGCTCCTTAACCCATTCTTTTCCGTCCGGCGAGCTGTCAATCAACGCGTCAAGCCCATCTTCACCCTCAAAGGTATTGTTTATACTTTCTTGCATTCGTTCCTGCGTCGCGTAGCCTTCGCCATAACCAATCGCAGTGTATGCCAAGCGCAACTGCGCCTCTTTTTCTTCTGCGTTCTTCGCAGACGCAAGGAACTCCGCGTTTGCTTCGGCCTCGACAAAATCCCACCCAGTCACGGCAAAGGAGCGGTTCACAGTTACAGTTCCTGCAACGGGGCCAAATAATGCATTGTCTTTAACGCTAAAGACCTTGGAGGCGGCGTTGTACCGCACTTGAACTGTTATGATATCACCGTCTTCAGAGACTTCTGCAAAGGCCGTTGGTAAAGCCACGAGGCTCGCAATGGCAAGCACCACAAGTAGTGTGCTAATAGGACGCGTATGCATAGGAGCCCTCATGCCGAAAAAAAAATTTGTACACACAGCTTACACGATGTACTTCACTTGTACCCTTGCTCACCTGGTTGAATGCACAGGAGTGACAGTAGAAATCTCCTGCTTTTGGTCGATATATTTATTTTTATTATGTTCGCTTTGAAACTTATGTAAGAATCAAAGTAAACACAAAGTTGTTCGATACAAATAATCTTCAAGTTACTTCTTGTTAGAGTATGAAACAATACTTAATAATGACAATCATGTTAATAAAAAAAAAAAAAAGGAGAGAGACCGAGAGGGAAAGAAACAGGAATATATATATATATATATACACACACACACACATACATGCGATTTTTTTAAAAGAGCTGCTGACAACCACCTAATATATATATATATATATATAAGCACAATAAAAGGTTTCTCTTTTTCTTTTGTCTTGCTTTGCTTACCTGATAAGAGCTGTGCAGCACGTGAATCGCAGCATGAAATCCCCCCCCCTTTCCCTTTATCACTTCAATCAAGTGCATCTTGCCACTGCATCTGCACGTCACGTGCAAAAGACTTTTGGTTTGCGAGGCGCCTTTGCACTTCCGCTGCCCTCGCACTTCCTTTACACCACGGTTCAAAGAGTTCGCGCAGAAGCATCAACGCCACGAGGTGAAACCCCGACACCGGGGCGTACTCATTCTTCAGTGCGTCTTTCCCAACGAAAACAAGGAAAAAGACCCATGTGAATATAAATCCGACGAGGAATGCTGGGAGATGGACGACAAGTTTTAAAAACAGTGGGAGATATCGCATGAGAGTTGGCAGGAGCGTACTGTCCTGCTCCAGCAGCGACTTTGCCGCGTTCGCTGACGGGAACTGCGAGTCCCGTCTCATTTGCCTTGAGGACTTACAGTACTGGAGTGTTTAGCAGAAAGGCAGAATGCCACAGAGAGAATGGGAGAAAGAAAAAGAGAGAAAGAGAGTAAAACAATAATAATAATAATAATAATAAAGTAAAAGAAAAGGTAAAGACTATACCGAAAAATGCAAAAAAAAAGTTGAAAAAAGTGAGTGTTCAGCGCAACGCCGTTGTGCCTTATTTACGGGGGAAAAAAAAAAAAAGAAAAAAAAAAAAGGAAAGATCTAAACAACTTTCTTTTTATTCTTTCTTTTGTTCTTATGCCTCTTGAAGCCAGAGTATCCGCATGCGACCGTCGAAACGTGTGCGGCTCTGCTCCACGAGTTCCTGGCGCAATGCCATTGCCTCACCAAATAACCGCTCCGCCGCCTCGCGCTCGGCGCTCGGCTGACTGTTTTGCACGACACAGTAATCGAGCACCGCGCGCAGCGTGAGGAGGAGCGCCTCCCAGCACTCAAACTCCGGCTCGACACTGTGAGTGGCGATGAACTTCTCCATCTCCTGTCGCAGCTCCTGTACATTGACAAAGAGCTGTTGCCAGACATCAATTCCGTATCCGTCGGCAAAAAGACTTTCACCACGTCCTGCCTCTCTGTCCTTCCGTTCGCCTTCGCTGCTGCTTTCAGACACGTGTCGGCTGGTGGCAATGCTACGGAGATACACTGCCATGCCTGTGAACACTTCCATCTTCTCCTGCTGCGGGTGATCCGCCGTCGGCTCACTCGTGAGGGCACCTGTGCGCTCAATGAGTCGCCGCACGTCACGCCACCGCATGTCAAGCGCCTCTTTGGTTCGTACCTCTGCAGCGGGTGATGCCGCGGGCGAATCGGCGTGCGCCAATGCATTCTGTGTGGCATTCGCCGTATCCCCCGCGACCACAACGCCACCGCGCACCCCTTCGCTCATCTCCTCGTCCCCCCGCGGCTGTCCCTCCTGTCCCTCGTCCTGTCCCTCGCGCTCCTGCGGCTGCTGCCGGGGGCGCTTGGCATGGACCAACGCGGGGAATGGCCTGAACAGGCCGCGCTCGTCAAAGCACACACGCACAGGACTCCACGGGTCCCGCGCGGCAATGTATCGGCCAACCACTCGACTGTCCGCAACGGTTTCGACGCGATGCCATAACACACGTTGCGTGTCGTCCTGCGCAGCACTGGAACCACGCACGGCATAGCGCAACAGTCGCTGCGCGTCTGCGTCACGTGTGTCCGATCGTCCCTGTGCATACTTCACTATATCCATAAGCTGTGCCATAAGATCCGATGTATACAGCACCCCGCTGTAGGAGAGCATCGTAAGGATTGAGAGAAACATGCGCCGCTCCGTGACAGGCCTTTCATCACAGAAATCCGAGTCCACCACGCGCTCCACCGCGGCGAGAAACACGGCGCAAATGTCCATGTCCTCAAAGTCCGCGCGTGTAAGTTTTGTCACATCCGCATCCGGTGCTGGACGGCGCAGGGCGGACGCAACAAAAGGCACTCGCAGGCCCAGTGCGGGAATGTCCATTGCCGGGTGATCAGCCGCAACGCGTTCCCACAGACACGCGTGGAGCGCGTCAAGCACTGCGGTCGCCGTACGCAGCAGAGGGATGTAGCGGCAGTACGCAATGGGATTCAAACTCGCCTGGAGCTGTCCAAGATTCCCGCGCAACCGGTCCAACTGTTCGCGTAGCAACCGGTCCACGCCGTGCGGCCCAACGCGGTTGATTTCTTCGAGAGCAAGATGATTGTACAGCGCGACGAGCTGCCGGCGCCGGGCCTCTCGCCAGTCAAACGGCATTGCCGCACTGTGGTCGAGAACAGTGTGGAGCGTTTCCACTGCGGAGACATCGGGGCGGGCACCGAGGGCAACAAGCTCATCAAACAAAAGAAAGATATCGTCCATCTGCATGTGCTCGTATCTCGCGGCGCGGGTAAGAAGAACGTTCATTGTGTCCACGTCTACCTTTACACCGCGCTGCTTCATCTCCTTGTAGTACACAAGCATCTCAGGAAAGGACTGACAAGCACGCAGCGCGCCATTGTACGCATAGGCGAGATTGCGGTACGAGAACTGCAGCCAGTCGCGCGGGGTGCGGGGCTCAAGCCCAATGGACCACTTCTTCGCGGGCCAGTGCCGCCGCGCAGCCACATCGGCGCCATAGCTGTCCGACCAGTTTGTGTTGTGGTGCGCAGGGTCCCACGCACTGCGAGGAATGGTCGTCGCAAGCAGAACCGTGCCGCGGCGAAGCATCCCGCCAAATACTACTTCCTCTCACGATATTATATAACACAAATATGTATGTATATATATATATATATATATATCTTTATGTATATATCTATAACTATCTATGGAGAAAGAGAGAGAGAGAGAGTTTGTGCGTGAGGCCAAAAAAAAAAAAAAGTAATTAGATAAGTGTATTTTCAAAAGAAAATTTTACCTTTCAATAAGCCATGCGCATCAGAATAACTTATTGGTGGAACTATTTCTCACCCTTTCTCTACAAACGAATAGGAAGTGGTGAAAGCCCTTTAGACTGTCTTCTGCGGGAGGCAGACGTAGGTGCTCAAGATGCTTTTTTTTTTTCCAGAAACATACACTTGACAAAGGTTTATAATATACTCAGTAAATATAAAAGTACGTAAAAAAAAAAAATATATATATATATCAACAATTCGGTGATACCGTTGATATCTCACGCTACCATAAAAAAAAAAAAAACGATAAACGCACACACTCGATCAATTTCAGTTGAAATGACATAGAAAGAAAGAGACACAGATAAAAAGAATGCTAAATCGTATACACTTCCCCCCCCCCCCGGTTTTTGACTAACCCCTCACGAGACGCCTGCCGTGCTGTGGAGATAGTGATTCATTGCTCCCGGCATTGCCATACGCGACATGGCGAGTTTCTCCTGTAGCGCTGCGTGTTCCTCGGGCGATATCTGAGGCCTTCCCTCCCGCTGCAAACTCGCCAGACACTGAAGAGCGCGCGCCGCCGGGATCGCCTCGGTGACCTCCACGAGCGCCTCGCCGCACGGCTCCGCCTCCGCGGCAGGCATTGCGGCGACCTCCACATCGCCGCGCCCACCGACCATTGCGACGAGGCGCGCGCCCGGGTGCAGCGCAACGCACCGCACGGGACCCGCAAGCCCCGAAGTGTACGAGGCGAGTATCGTCATGCTGCGCGCGTCAAGCACGAGAACCCTCGACTTCTTCCCCGCGCACGCGGCGACGGCGATGCCGGTGGGCGCCAGCTGCATGTGCGCGACGGGCTTCGGCGTGGCGACCGCGAGGTTGCAGCGGCCCTCGGCGAGCGCTGCGCGATAGACTTTGCGGCCGCGCGCGACGAGGGCGATGGCGCCGTCGGCGGCGATGGCGGTGGCGGCGGTGCGCGTGAAGAACTTTGCCCCGGGCAGCGGCACGCGCGGCCCCACGTCGCCGAGCGCAGGCACATCGCGCACGCGGAGTTTGTACGGGGCGCGCGGGGTCGCGTGGAGAAAGAGCGACGAGCGCGGCGCGGCCATTCCGCCCAGAAGCCAGTCGCGACTCGTCGGCTGCACCACACACCACGCCACGCGGCGACTGAAGAGCGAAGGCCGCAAGAGGCGCCGCGGCCGCAGCGCGAGGCCTTCGCTGCGCCACAGCAACACCACGCCATCTGTGCCGCACGTCACAAAGCCAAGGCCAGCAGTCGCCGCGCCAAAGCTTCGCTCCGCCCCGCTCCGCGCCGCATCGTCGCCCACTCCGTAAATGGCACTCACCGCCGCCACGGGCGCGTCGTGGGCAATGAATCCAAAGACATAACAGTGCTCGGAGAAGACATCCACGCGGCCATCGCTTGAGCCAACCACGCCGCGCAGAAACATAGTGTTCCCAGATTTGAGATATTCATCAACTTCGGTGCCAGAGTCCGGCCTGGTTGACGAGGAAGAACAGGGCATAGGTATCGCGGCTTTCGGGAAACGGCACTTGTGGGCGACCTCAGGAGGAATGAGCGCAGCGCACGTCGCGGTGGAATTCTTGCGTTTGCGATCATCTTTTGTCCCGCGAAGCCGACGAACTTCCGTTGGACCCGCAAAGCCGTCCATCATGCTCACGAAAGAAATGTCGTGATTCGCAAGCACACATACCATCATGTCCGCCCGCTCGCCACAAAGAGCGAATAGAGGAGAGCGCTCCTCAGGGGCTCCCGCGGTCATACACGTTTCGCTCACGGATGTACGTTGCTCACTGGGTTCCTTGTCCACAGAGGTATCCACCTGGTGGTACGGTGAGAACAGTGTAATAAAGGAAGTGAAGATCGCGTTCTGGAGAGGAAGAAAAAGGGATCGCCACGCATCACGATTGTCGGACTCCACTGTTGTGTCCTGGATGGAGTTTACACTCATTTTTTGTCCTGCTCTTAATATTTTTCTTCTTCTTTTTTTAAAGAAAAAGTTACCTCTTTTTTTTTTTTACGTCGCTGTGTTCTTTTCTTCTCCCCAGCTTTAAGGCTGAATGCCTTTGAATATTGGTTGTATATATTAAAAATCCGGTACACACTCTTCTTTATCGTCCCGTTTACTAAACACACATACACAACAAGGAAAAAAAAAATAACAACAACAATAACTACACACGATACTTTCTATGTATGCATACATATATGAGATAGATAGAGGGAAAGAAACAGAGCGGAGCAAGAACAGGAAGGAATGAAAACAAGACCTCATAGTGGTAAGATATTAAAGCATGATGAGAAAAAAAATAATCGCAAATACAACAAAAGAAAATCTCAACAATCGCTCCCATTTTTTTTTTTTGCATTTTCGATATTCGTTTTTTTTTTTTTTTTTCGCGTGTGTACTGTGCTCATTTGGAGTAGATGGCGTCTAGGTCTTGCACAAAACTTCCCTTGCACAAAACGCTTGATGAACATCCCTGGTCGATACTATTGTTTGAACTTGTGAGGCGTGACGGGGTCGTTACAAGAAAGTCTGCTGTCGCGCTTTTCGTTCCCACCGTATGTGACAACACTGTGTGTGCCGTTTTCGTGGGCAATATCCCCGATACATTTCTTTGCACCTGTCCTGGCGACGGCAACGGCACCTGCCGCGTGGATGCGCGGATGAGATGCATCTGCCGCTCGAGTGCCTCTTCCCTTTGTCGTGCGGCGATGAATTCTCTCGTATGCCGCTGCTCTGCGCAGCGCAACGCCTCCGCCGCGTCACTTGCCCGCTGTGCGTGTTCTTTTGCCTCGCGCTGCAGTGTCACTTGCGCCGCGCCGGCGGCCTGCAGCGCGTCCCTCAACCGCCGCATCTCGCCGAAGCAGCGGTGGAGCTCCTGCCGCAGCACGCCGCAGTCTTGGCACGAGGCCGGAGTTCCTTTGGCGCTCTCCACTGTGCGCAAATGCCCGCACGTGTCTCTGCGGCGCGTGTCGGCGCCGGGCGAAGGCGGTTTGGCCTCTTTTTGTGCACTAAGGACTGCATCGCGTTCATTCTGTGCAAACTCCACCGCGGCGCGGAGTTCCCGCCGCTCCGCCGCAATCAGAGCCGTCACATCCGCCAGTCGCTCCGAAAGCCCAATCGCCGCCGCGTGGGCGCCGGGGAGTCCGCCCCGAACCCTCCGGACCATCGCCTCCGTCTCTCTCTCTCTCCCCGCCCCGCCCCCGCCGAGCGATCGGCGCTCGAAGTGCGCGAGGGCGCCGCGGCAGAGAGCCGTCGCCGCCGCCCCGGCCGCGTCCAGCCGCTCGCGGAGCCGCAGCGCCTCCCCGCGCGCCTCGAGCAGCAGCAGCTCGTGCCGCAAGGGCCCGGCCGCGCCGCCGCCGACACACTCCGCCGCCGCCCGCGGGATGCTCGTGTCGGGGCCGCACGACACGGACCGCGATGGACTGACCGCCTGGACGGGCTCCGCTTTTGCGATTTCTAAGCGGCTGCGTTCACTCCGCAACGCGGCCTCTGCAATGGCTTTGCTATGCTCCGCGTCACGCTGCGCTATTTCCGCCCGCTCCCGCGCCACGCGCTCCTCGTGGAGTGCCCGTCGAAGCGCACGAATGAGCGCGTCGCCTGTCTTTTCGTCGTCTTCCTTCTCCCCGACATTGCTGTCGTTCTGCACACGTTGCGAAAACGACCTGGATGGAAACGACGACCCGTCCATTGCGGACGACAAGGCCGTTTCAAAGTGCGCAAGAACGACGTGTAAAAGAGATTGCATGAACACCATGCGATTCTCCTGCGCTCCGCGCACAATTATGTGATCCACGGAATACTCAATGGTAACGCTGCTACCTTTGTTGATGTCTTCGTCGAGTACAACACGGCCTGGTGCAAATACCTCTCTCACAGCTCGCAGTAAGTGAACGGACGGCAGTCGCACACTGTCCACTCTTGCATCTGGAGGATCTCTCTTATTTATTTGATTCGCCTCCCACTTCTGCTGCTGCTGCTGCTGCTTGTAAAGGCGCCGGCGCTCGTTCTCGATGTGGAGAAGAATATTGGCCCGAAGGAATCTGTTCTCCTTCTCTATGACGCTTTCGCGAAAAGTGCTCTCAGTGGGTTCGCAGCGTTCCAACCGCAACCCGCGCACTTCGGTTTGCTGCTCCTCCACATTCACCACAGGACATATTTTCTCTGCGGCTACATTGCGTAGTTCGGTGTCCGGTGTACTCGTGGACACCACGGGTTCCAGTGCCTTGTTGGCACCATTCATCCGACAACAGCTAAAAGCAAAAAAGGGCAACAGATAAGCAAGAGCACATTTGACACCGGTAATATATATATATATATATATATATATATATATATAAAGCAAGAGCTTTATTCAGAATTTCAAAGCAACTCAACACAATTTCTTTTTTCATTCCTTCGATTTCTAAACTTCGCAAATGGGATCAACCCTAAACTTTGTGCAGAAACAATAGAGAAGAATTTATTTTTTTTTTGATCTTGTTTAACTAGCCTATAATTGCCCCACCTGTGAACAATAACTACAAGACACTGTAGATACATGTCTACACTTCTTAAAGTTTCGCTGCTGTGGGCGGCGTGATTTCGCCGCGTAGGTTCAACTGCATCATCTGCGCAACCTTCGCCGAAGAGAGTCCCTTACCAAAGAGGTACATAAGTTTCACCTCTGCCACAGAGCCCAACATGTCGAAGAGGTAAATTAAATCCGGCGAAATACTTTTCAAGTGTAAGCATTCCTTTGCTGAGAGCGAACCAAATGGCTCACGTAGCGTCACACAAGTAACAATACCCCGCTCTTTTCCAACACGTGCGATCTCACGCAGTGTCTGCGAAAATACACCATTAAGATCCCCTAAGCCAACAATCTCTAACACAACGCCGTCCAGAAGGCGCCTTGGCTTCCTTTTCCCTTTCGTTTTTCCCGAATCCATTGCTCCCGCATCTTTTGCGTCCTGCGCAAGTAGCTGCAGGGCTGTCTTGGAGTCCCAGCCGGGGTGGACCAGGAGCATCATCACCCGCCCAGACATGTTCGACTGGAGCGACATTGGACCGCTCGCTTGGGGCAGGAGAAGGTCCTTGTGCAGCTCAAAGCCGTGCGCCTTCACAACACCGAGCGCCGGATAGTTTGGGCTCGTGAAGGCACCAAGGTTGTGGTGAAGTTTGTAACACCGGTTGCCGCGCAAGAGGCAGTCGTTGAAGAAAACACACACTTCGCGAATTGCCGGGCATGACGCTATCATAAGACCAATAACAATATTACGCCGTGCGTCGTTGTACGACTCCACCAACGGAATCATTGAGCCCGTAAGTATGAGAGGCTTGTCAAAGTTCATGAGTTGAAAGCTTAGAGCACTTGCGGTATAGTGCATCGTGTCGGTGCCGTGCAGTACCAAAAAGCCATCGTATTCGTCGTATTGCGATGCAATATACGAGGAAATGCGCAAGTAATCGTCTCTATTCATATCACTGCTATCGAGCAATTTATCATACTCAACAATGTGAAAAGGGGCGATCTCTGGTCTCTCCCGAATTTCCTTCATTTCGAGAACTACACGTGTAAGGTAGCCCTTTGATGGTTTCAGCTCTCCACCTTCCTCACGAAGCATACCGAGTGTCCCACCTACGTACAGAACAAGTACTTTTCTCTCTCTTCGGCCAAATAAATCCTCCACATGTCGCTCGCTCTGGTTCTCCTTGTGTGAGACAAAGCGAATAGGGCTCTTTACGGGGGAGTGACGAAAAGAATCCCTTGGAACAACAGAAGCGGACGACATTCAAATAAAAAAAAAAAAAATAAAAAAAATATTTCACCTTTTATCCTCTTTAATTAACTATTTGCTTCCACCAAGGGTGAAAAAAAAAAAACTTTGCAATTAAAACTTGATGTATAAATATAGATGTCTGTCTCTAGATCTATAGCACACCTTTGCAATTCACTTATTCAATGCGCCAGTGTAGCTGTTTGTAGCGTTATGTGGATAGTTCCGTAAATGTACAGTCGCACTGGTGTACCCTTTAAACAACAAAAAAAAAATGAGGAAATCCAATGAGCAAAGTTACTTATACATATATACATAAAAAAGTTTCCAAGCACTCTAAATACAAAAACCAATATTAACAAAGTTCAGCACATACAGTTTTTTTTTTTCATTTTTTTCTAAAAAGGAAAAATAAAACGAAAGTTATATTTTTCACAAAAATAAGTAAATGAATGCGTGGGAACCCGGGGGGAATCCAGTCACAGTAGGAAAAAAGGACGCCCTCACACAATCAGACTCTAGTCAAAGAGACCGAAGCCCATGTCGTCGTCCTCCTCCTCCTCTTCTTCCTCCTTCTTCGCGGCTGCGGCGCCACTTGCGGCGGCAGCAGCGGCCGGCGCGGCGCCGCCAGCAGCACCCGGTGCACCGCCACCAAAGGAAATCTTCGACAGCACATCGGCAATGCTCACGGTGTCGAAGACCGCGGCGAAGGCGCTGGCCATGCCCTTGCTGACCTCCACGCCAGCGGCCTCCGTCACGGCCAGCAGCGAGGCCGCGTCGTGCTTGCCGCTGTCGGCAAGGATCAGAGCGGCGTACGTGCAAGCGAGTTGTTGCGACATAAATTCGTGTGTTTCTTGCGGAGAGAGTCCCACTATAGGAAGTAGGTTAGAGAACAAAAAACAACAACAACAAAAAAGAATGAAATAGAAAGGAAAATAAATGACAATATTAGCATCAATACAAGTAACTGCCTTTAAAAATATAATTCATCAGTCCATAGCTTTCTACGCACCTCCACGCGCAATAAAAAAAAAAATTATATATATATATATATATATATTAGTGATATGCTCGTCCAAGTGTGAGTATCTACCTTTCCTCCTCTCTTTATCAGTAACAACCCTGGGACCCTTCCAGACACATATACACACAAAAACAAACAAACAAACAAAAAAAAAAAAAAACCAGTGAGCGACACCAGAATTAGGAAATGGGATGACAATGGGTAATTACCTCTAGTCAAAGAGACCGAAGCCCATGTCGTCGTCCTCCTCCTCCTCTTCTTCCTCCTTCTTCGCGGCTGCGGCGCCACTTGCGGCGGCAGCAGCGGCCGGCGCGGCGCCGCCAGCAGCACCCGGTGCACCGCCACCAAAGGAAATCTTCGACAGCACATCGGCAATGCTCACGGTGTCGAAGACCGCGGCGAAGGCGCTGGCCATGCCCTTGCTGACCTCCACGCCAGCGGCCTCCGTCACGGCCAGCAGCGAGGCCGCGTCGTGCTTGCCGCTGTCGGCAAGGATCAGAGCGGCGTACGTGCAAGCGAGTTGTTGCGACATAAATTCTTGTGTCTGAGGTGGTGCACAAAAAGTAGTAGAGAAACTTTCTGAAAAAGCAAACCGTACGTGAACAAGTAAGCCTATAAAGTGGTGCAACAACAAACAAATAAATAAACCAACATACACATACAAATGCACTTTTACGAGAAGTAATCACACAAAAGAATAAAAAAATTATTCAGTCAAAACAAAATGAAAATTCAATAATAAAAGAATAAAGCCTCAGAAGTGCCACAAAATTCTCAAGTTAAGCCTCCGCCCATAGAGGCGGTGGCGCCACCAGAACCTCTGGCTCTTCAGAAAGAGCGAATTGCAGTGTGTAGCGCCAGGCATGCAGGTGAATACCAGAACTGTCTTCAACGTCATTGCCAATGAAGCGGTGATACTTCGCATCACCGCAAATAGGGTGACCCAGTGAAGCCAAATGAACCCGCACCTGGTGCGTGCGCCCGGTCAACAAGTGGCACTCCAGAACGGATTCATCACTGGTAGCATCGTACGATAAGCAACGCACCAGTGTCACTGCCCTCTTAAGTGTCTCGCGCAGCCGAAGGAGAGCATCATCTTTCGGTGCCGTGCCACTAGACATATGATCGCTATCGTCCTGTTCAGTGCTATCGGCATGTCCGTTGCTCAGTCGGCGTTGACCAAAAGTGATCTGTCGCATTCGTTCTCTTTTCGCTTCCATGGCGGCCATGTCAAGGTGTGGTCGCTTTTTTCCAGCACGTCCCTCTTCCTTCTCTACTTCTTCCTTTTCCTCGATTTCATTCTTCTTACTTCGTATCCACGTCTCGGTAGTGTCAGAGTCCGGGGTGCCGTACAAACTGTCGTGATGCGATAGGCATCCAATCGGCCGATCGACACGCAACCACGTATGTCCGTGCGACTCTACACGACAACAGTGATGTTGTGTTCGTGCAAGCTCCTCGACATCAAAGCGACCACACACGCGTGCGAGATATTGCTTTGTGCAGCCAACCGACATACCACCGCCGTCCATGTCTTCCGTAGAGGCCAAGCTTTTCTGTGCAAGCAGCTCCGAAGTTACGCGGGAGCTATAGGCATCAAGACCAAAAATCAACACGCCACTCGTTGCCGCATCCAATCGGTGCACAACAAAGGGCTTCAGTCCACGTGTTGGGATCAATTCTTCTCGCGACTCTTCATCACTTTTCTCCGGCGCTGGCACGGAGAGCAATTCCTCCAAATGATGCCACCCAGCATCGCTCACGTAACCGGGGCCAATCCATACTCGTATCAATTCAAATCCATATGTTTTGTGCCGAATCGCCACCCGCCGCACACCATTTTGCATTGGGAATTCATCCAGTGGCACTGCGTGGTACCGGTGGGCATCAATACCCCCCAAAATGTCTGAAAGAATAGAAGTCACCGAATTTTTGCGAAACCGTCCGGAAGGGTGGACAGGTAAACCATGCGGTTTGCAACAAACCAATAACCGCCGCTGTTGCGAATGCGAATGTGATGTGTTCTCTTGCGCCTGTTCGTCGTAGCGCAAAATGTGTATTGCATCACCGCCAGGCATCAAACCCTCGCGGCGCAGCACGCGGTGAAAAATGACATCTTTTTGCCGCAGCAAAAGGCGTGGTGGGAGTTCGTCTAAAATCTGTTTCGCCACCGTCTCCGGTTTACCCTGCAGAGTGTTGCATACGGCAGACCACGGCACAGTGGACAGATCCGCGTTGCCGCAAAGCACTTGACGTATTTCGTTTTCGTACGCTCGGCCGGCGGCGCGGCACTCCGCCTCGCGCCCATGCAACCACAGGGCCCCGCTCTGAAGCTCCTGCACGTAAGCCGTGAGAGTGACTCGCACATCCCGTGTGGCTTGCGGGTCCTCCTCGCCGCTACTGGAGGCACCGGGCGGGTTCGAACCACTCAGACTAATTCTTGCACTATCCACCCGCACCTCCTCGGCGGGAAGGGGCGGGACATGGGCAAACTCTTTTGCAAACAACGCGAGCAGCGGAAGGCCTAGCCAGCGACCCTTCGCGGCAGCGCGAAAAGTAAAGTTGTACGGTGCAATGGCAAGTGAAGGGCAATCAGAAGGCACTGCAGCGGGAACGGGGAAACGGTCACCCGGTGCCGGAGGAATCGCTTCTGTGCTTTGGTACATTCCTTTATTCCTGCAGAAATGTGATCCGAGACACAAAGGTATGCCTAACCGGCCCAAGGACACTGTTTTACAAAAAAAAAAAAAATGATAAAAACAAAAAGAGGAAAAAAAAAAAAACAATGTATTTTTGTATATACATACAAGAATACGAATAAGAATAAGAATAAGAATAAGAGAAGGACACTGTGTGGATAGATAGGGGATGGCTACACTAAATAGCAGAGTTCGGAATGCTGCCCCTACACCCCTTCCACACACTCACACTTACTCACTCTGTTCTCTCTGGCACACATACACACAGAGATGTGTGTGTGTGTGTGTGTAAAGATTGGGGGAAAAGGCGTGATAGGGGGTTAAACACAAACACACACAAATATATATATATATATATATATATATATTCCATAAATGGAAAAATAAAAATAAACGAATAATGTGGAGAGCGCACGATGTACCATTCAACAAAAAACAAAAAACAAAAAAACAAAAAAAAACAGAGTGATGAGAATACGATAGTCAGTTGTGTCCATAAACCGTACACAAACAAAAGAAACATACATGATGAAATAAATAAGTAAATAAATAAAATACAAACAATTATTTATGACAACTATTTCATCTCCACAACTGTCACCTCCTTTGAGGGTTGCGATGCATCCTGAAGAGTGAGACGCCGCACAGCCGACTTCGCCACTTCCAGTTCACGTTGCAGCAACTTCATCTCCCCGCGCTGTTCCTCCATCTGCCGATCCCTCTCCGCAATTTGCTTTTCAAGACGCGTGATGATCTCTTGCTGATACTTTTCCTTCGCCGCAAGCGCATGGGCCCTTTCACTGCGTGGGGCCGGCGCACGTTCCACTGCCTCTTCCCCCCCGCCAGGCGCCTGTGTGCCGTCAGCGGCGCATGGATCCTCTAATGCGTGTGGCGCGGACTGCATTCCCCCGCGTTCCTCCGCTCTCCCGCCTGAGCGCCTCGCCGGCGGGGCGGAAAGAGGCTTTCGCAGCGCCGGAATCGAGGCAACCTTGCGAGAAAAGACAAAGGCACGTGGGACGGTTTGTTCGTTTCTCCATCCATTTCCGTCGCTGCCGGTGGCCCGTCGCTCCGCCTCTGCGCGTTGCTGCCGCGCCTCCTCGTGGCGCTCCAAGTGTGCCGCAACGCCCGCGTCGCAATGCAACCCCACCCCCGCACGCGAAGATCGCGATCGCGCCGCAACGCCTTCCTTTTCTTTCCCCTTTCCCTTTCCCTTGTCCTTATGCGCACGCTGCGGGCGAAACGGGCACTCCTCCATTGCGCTGCGCATACGTTCGTCCACCAGCACCTGTCGCGATCGCTCGCGGCCCTCGAGCCAGAGCTGTGACATTACATACATACCATCCGGATCCAGCGCGGCACCGTAACGCCCGGCCGCTCGCAACTGTTCGTCAATGCGGCGGTCCTCAGCCGCCAGGCGCTCGTGAATGCCTGTGGGGCCTGTGCCGGGCCGGCGGGGGCTCTCCGCGCGGACCACACGCGACGGCACATGGCGCGGAGTGTCTTTGCCCGCATGCGCTGGCGAGTGCCTCGCGTGGAGAGGACGCTCTGTGTGCCCGCGACTCGTCACATGTCCTTCGGACAAACGGCACGTGTCCTTTGGCTTCCCACGCCCTTTTATGAATCCACTCCTGCTATCCACCAGGTGCGGCTGGTTCATAATAGTCGGGGATTGCATCTGGAACAGCTTTTCACCCATGAGAGGGGTAAACGGGTTCGGCGAAGGAGTGGCGCCGTCGGCGGGAAACAAAATGCGCTCCATCACAGTCCCGTGCGCATTGGGAGTAACAGAGTCCTGTGAAGCAGATGCGCCAATCGTTCCGCTCTCTTCTAAAAACTTTCTGTGCTCCTCTAACCGCGACATGTGGCGCGCAATCACACCATCCACGTTCATTTCGTTTGCCCTGTTATTCCTTTGTTATATATATATATATATATATATATATATATTTCTTTTTCTTTGCACCTCCAATGTTGCAGTGGTAGGTGCTATGATCAGTGGATTGTCTCTGAAAAGAAACAGCGATGTGGAACCCTAAAACAAACGTAATAATGAAAAAGAAGAATGATGAAAAATATTTAGTCGTAATATACTCAAGAAACACACACACAAATAAAAAAATCCATTTTCACTATAAATATGAAAACAAAAAGATATTCCGTTTTTTTTTTTTTGCAACTATCTTCTTCGTCTTCTAGAAGTCCAGAAATGTATTTGCGCCAAGTCAGCACCGAAGAAGAAGAAAAAAAAAAAAAAATACATGCAACACCACGTAAAACTGTAAATACTATTCGGATTGCTGTGAAATAGAACTGAAAAGGTTATACGAAACAATAATAACAACAAAAACAAAATCTATTGAAAAAAAATAAAGATATTATTCCCCATCCGCTCTAATAAAGCGAAGGAGTGTAATAAACAATTTTTATTTTATTTTTGTTTTAAGCCACCAGACCTGCGGAAAACAATAGTTACTTATATACTCCCCGTTATGTATTCATTTTTAGTACGTGGAGAAAAGAAAAGAAAAGAAAAAAAGCAAATGCCCCCAATAAAAAAGTTATAACGAACATCCACAAGGACATGTGTTCCAAGGATCTAAACATATATATTTTTTTTTTTTAAAAGAAGATAAAGCAAAAAAAACAAACAAACCTTTATTACATTTTTGTCTACAAAAATGTACACACCCGCACCCGCAGAAGACAAGAAAATGACTTTGATAAATGTATACACAGTGCTCAATTCAGCGCGAGAAGTGACAGGGAATAAAACACATTATCCAAATGGTCACACAAAGCACACATAACTTGCTCCCCACTATGCACTTTTTCATTCATCACCTCATCGGTACCCCCACTCCACTGCACCACGCACAGAATATATATATATATATATATAAAGAAAGAAACGGAGTGAATAGAATAGTAGAAATATGAGAAATTGCTCCAAAACTCAAGATATATATATATATATATATATATTAAATTTCAATTACCGCTCAGAGCTGCAATAACGAAACAAAGGGGAAAACTCAGGAGAAAAAAAAAGTGAACATTTTGCACTCATTCCTCGACTGTGGCAAAGTGTCATGACATATTCCAGACTTTTGCATTCATATTCTAATTTTACTGAATATCCACCTGGCGACTCGCCCTGACCTACACTTACATATATCCTAATAAACAAAATAAGGAGAGAGAGAGAGAGAGAAAAAAAAAAGTGGTGGGGAGAGAAATCAAATACGCCTCTGAATTAGCTCAATGTGCACCCGCATCCAAAACTGTGTTTATGACATCTGCTAAAAGAAAACAATATCTTTTCTAACGTATAATATGTAAATCGTATCAACAACAACAACAACAAAAAAAAAAAAGAATTACGAGGTGGCAGCTTTAAGCGATCTCCTTACCTTTTTTTTTTAAGAAAAAAAAAGGTTCTTTCTCCCCTTCGAGGATGGGATTAAAGAGGCGGGAGAAAAGAAAAAGTACAACAACCATTACGGCAATGGAAAAACAAAACAAAACATCCTTTTGAGGAAATACATATATATATATATATATAAATATATATATAAACTGCGCAGACCCCACTGTTATAGACTCAAAAATAGGTAAGCGGGGAGAAAAAAGGCAAATGGCATAATAAGATGAGAGCTTATAGAAAAAATACGCAGCTTTATCTCAGTTCACATTTCCTACGCATGCTCTCATTGTCCAAAGACAATAAAAAAAAAAAAAAAGCACAAGCCAAGGAATTTGATAGTAATAACAAAAAAAAAAAAAATGCGAAAAGCAAATAACAACATGACCGAAAGAGGCTCTTGCGACACAAGTATCTTTTTTTTTTTTTGTTTTGTTTTTCTTTTCTTAAAAAGGACATACAGCGCTGGCTGCGCGAATGATCCAAGGCCGATTGCAGTGCGGCGCTGGTGTGTGCAGCTTCCAGTCCGGGTTTCTCGTTGGGATCAGCGGCCCCTCGTCCTCGTCGCTGGCGGATTCCCCAAACGCGGCACTGCCCCTCCGCCCGCTGGGGGGCGCCGCGCGGCACTTCCCGCCCCTCCGCCCCTCACTGTCATAATACGACAGAAACTCTACGACGTGGCTTGCGTTGGAGCAAAGAGGCTCTTCAACAATGGCGTCGGTGTGACTTGCGCCGGGGACAACAACGTATTCAATGAGCACAGGTGAGACACGGGCACTTCGGGCATGATCGCCACTTCCTGTGTACTGTTCAACCACTCGCGCATGCTGAGCGTGGCGCATCACAAACGCGAGATTCGCAGACTCCGAAACAGGGGCACTGTTGTCCGCATCGCCGTGAATGAAGAACATTCGTTTAGGGAAAAAGTCAAATATATTTTCGGGTAATGTCTCTCCCGTCTCATACGAGCGCCTTTGGTCAAAATATGCATTCAATGAATAGCGTGCGATACTTGCGCGACCACCCGTGATCTGGTAAAGCACATTGCGATATAACCCGCGACGATGAAAATGCTTTACAAGCCCACGCACATTGTAAATACCACTGAGCCCAATGTACCGGTGAATTGACGTGCGGGGATTGTACCTTTGCACATTATATGCCACAGAACTTGGCGCGACTCCGCCCTCTGCGCTATGCGCGTGAATTTGCGCCTGTGAGAGGAGCGACATCATTGTCAAATGCGCCCCAGCAGACTGACCCAAAAGCGTTACGTCATTCAAGTCCCCGTTGTAACGCTCCGCGTTCCTCAGCACCCACTGGATCGCATCAGAGACATCAAGAACCATTCCTTCCATGGAAACCTGTGGGAAGTTTCGGTAGTCTGGACAAAAGACAACATAGCCACGTGCGGAAAGCAAGCGGGATATTAAAAAGTTCCAGAAGTGACTGCCAATAATCCAAGCACCACCATTAACAGATATAACAATCGGGAATTTTTTTCGATGTAGGCTGCAACGATTGGTCATGGACTTTTCCTGTTCCATCAGTCGAAAGAGAGAGTCCATGGGAATAGGTAAGTATATATCAAGCGTAGCCCTATTGTGTAAGTTATTCCGATCCTCTTCGTCCTCCTCCTCAAAAGACGCTGAACTAGAGTGGTCGTCCTGCGCTGATATATTTGCGGAGTTCTCTACTTCCCCACACTGCGCATTCGTACCGCTCTGAGACCTCCCACGGTATCGTTGTATAAATCCCATCGCATCGTTGAAAGACGAATCCGGGCCCATCTGCTCTTGCAGGTCGTCACGAGCTTCATTGATGGGCAGCGCTGACATAACACACCCGTCAGCCAGATTCAGTGTCGATGCGAGTTGCTCAACAGCGTTCGGGTCCTCACCGGTCATGCTTCGCATAAAGCTGAGCCGCGACTCTGAGGCACCACACTCTTCATCCCCGCCATTCAGCATAGACGACTGCCGCCGCTGTGTGCACATGACATTATTGAAAAGCATCTCAATATTGCGACGCTTTGTTTGTTGTGAAGAGCGGTACGCCACGCGACGGATAATGTTCGGGGACAACACATACCACCATAGATGAGGTATAAAATACATAAATCCAAGCAAAGCAAAAGCAACCAGGCGAACCGACATAACAACCCATTTAATACCTACGCCCATCGCAGCAAGAAGCTGTGCGGTGACGCTTATTAGCCACAGGGTCTGATTGTAAACATGTGAGAGCATCTTCTTTTTGCTGTCGTATTTATGGACTTGCTTCTTACTCTACGTAGTTTAGCAGGTGTGGCAAATAAATAAATAAAAGTCAACAGCTGCCTCCCCCACCCAAAAAACAATACCCCTTTCTTTTCCCCCTTTTTTTTACAATTCAAATTAGATTTCTCCTTTTTTTTTTTTTTCCTCTTCTGATAGTCAATAAAAGCTGCAAGTTGCCACTCGTAATTTGGAGTAGCTATTACTTCAAGCTTTTTTTTTTTCCTTTTTGTCAGGTAGCACCATCAAGTACAATCATGTTTAAATGGAGGAGGGAGTAAGAGGGTATAGAGAAGTCATTGCAAAAAAAAAAAAAACGAGAAAAGGGAGAGAATTTAAACAATCAAATGCTCATTTCATATAGTATTCAATTAAAGCAACAGCAGCAACAAAAACAAACAAACAAAAAAAAAAGAGCATCTAGTTCACATCAGGAAAGAGCAACTGCACAGTAAATAGAATCATGAGGATTCGCACTGACCCATAGCTTGGTCCCATAGATGCAGAAAGTACATCCCATCGGTCAGTTGAGCAAAATTCTTTAGAACATTCGGCACTTCAGCCCCAGCCTGCGTCTCGGCATTCCTCGACTCTGTCTCATCTCTCTTCGCACATGGCACAGGATCCGTGCCTGTTGCTGACGTCACAGTCTTTTTTCTCCCAGAGGACGCAGACGTTTCCCTCATTGGCTCCGGAGGTGGGGTTTCGACCCTTGCGTGTGTAGGGCATTCCTTATCAATATATGGCAATTTGTCAAATGCCTCGTTACATGCGGGGCACGTGTCTGGCATGCTTGTGACCAGATCCCGCGCTGTACAGGTTCCACATACCGGACAGAAAAAAGCTGTGACAGATTTCACAATGCGAGCAAAAGATATATCAGGTATACTATCTATTGGTGCATTTGATACTTCACAGAGGACACTCATTCTGTATTTCCCCTGCGTCTTCGACGCAGATGCTTTATCATTGGCATTATTACTCTGCTCACCCCGCCGCGCCAAGACATCGCGACGTATTCCTCGTATCATACCACCTGCGGAGCTCTCCGCCACGGCGCAGCCCTCTGTACTGAGCAATGGGGCACGAGCGCCATGAACGCGAGTCGGTAAAGTTTGGGGCTTTGCTTTACTTTGCCGCGAAGGGCACTGCGGTGGTCTGGCCAAGAACAGATCAGACTTTAGCCGATCCTCACCTGGTGTGTACTCGTAGACCTTATCAAATGAAATAGACTTTGGATTCACTTCGCGCGGGGGCGATTCAGTCCCGCTGTCTTGCGCAACACTTCCTGTCGTGCACTGCCTCGACGCAACACATGAACGATCTGGCGAGCGGATTGTCAGAATCCGCAACGGTGCGCCATTTGCGTCGCGTTCAACGACAGCTGTGTCGGGTTCTTCATCCAACTCGTACCCCGCGACTGCTCCAACTAGAGTGGGGTAAAGCGTTTGCTCAGCCTGCGCCACCCGCTGCGCCACTTCGTCTGCCACAGAGGACGTCGACAGATCCTCCGTGTCGAAGTCCCCGTCGTACCACGACGGTAAGGGGCGGCCGTCGACCCCAACGCACTTCGCCCCGGGACCGTCTTCACCGGCACGCGACTGGAACTGCTGCTGGGCCGCGTTCTGTCGACGAACATCTTCGCGAAGCATGAAGCGCTGCACGTCCTGTGGACTGGCACGGGAGACATGAAGGGCTTCTTTACGCATCGTCGCAAGGGTCTCATCCAGGGCTTTCAAACCCTGAAGACCCTTGTTGTACATAAGGAGCAATGTCCCCAAGCGAAACCTCTTCCTCAAGCCTAAAAAGAAAAACAAAAACAAAAAAGCCATAAGCGAAAATTAAAGAAAAGAAAAAAAATTAGAGATTAAGGCATGTAAGAATAATATTTGCATCTCTCTCTCCCTCTCTCTCTCTCTATATATATATATATATATATATATATAATCTTGTTCATTTAAACGCACTCTGTATATACCTGGAGAAGTGCCACCCGGTCCTGCTCCTAAATTATATATATATATATATATATATATATCACCTGTGATAAGCTTAGACATCTTTTGGCACTTCAACGTTTAAATCCGGTGCAGGCGCCTCTTTATTAATATTCGTGGATCCTACCTTTCTTGATCGTTCCTTTTTCTTCTTCTTGTTCACGAGGTCCTGTTCTGCTTGCCGATAGCGACTGGCGCGACGTTGTGCCCGCAGTGAGGACGGTACAACTGAATGAAGTGGTGGACGCTTCGCAACGGGGTCAAGAGGGTTCGGCACCTCCTCCGCCGGTTCAACGAGGTCCAATAGGCCACTACGGACAAAATACATGTATCCACTATATGGCATGTTACTCTTTTGCGACCACCACTTCATTGGTCTAGCACTAGGCGCATCATCAAAAACGTAATGGTCAACGCCTTGGTGCATGTTGTACTCGAACATCACCAGTGGTGTGCCACGAACAAAGGGCGATCCCACTGTTCCACCGCTTGGATAAGCCTGTGTATCGCCCCGCAACACTGTCGGCCGCGACATTTGTAGCTTGAATGGCAAATCCGCTTCCAGGGGTACGTACGGCGGCGGGGTGCGCGTGGCCCAGCTAACCGGTACCATTGTCTCGAGTGGCTCGCCCTGCTGTGCCGGCGAGACGAGGCGTCCGCGCAGGGCGGAGGCGTGCGCCAGTTGGTGAACGGCATCAAGCGCCGTCATGGCAGGGGCCTCAAACTCTCCCAGGTAGAGCCGATCCTGCTGTGCAATCTGCGAAGACGCAATGATGCCGACCGCCTCCGCGCCACCAGTGCCAGCGCCGAAGAACCGCAGGTGCGGGGCGAGAAGAGAGACCTCGTAGTCCTGCTCACGGCCAACCTCATGCGGTGGGACGAGATCGTATCCAAAGGCACCAAGCTGACTTTGAAGTGCACCGATTCGGCGAGAACGCTGCCAGAGCATCGGTTTGCGTTGAAACCACGTGCCATAACCTTCGACCTGCGAGACAGCAATCACCCCACGAGGCACGTCCGGTTTTTCAAAATCATATGTGCAGCGCCAGTCGCCAGTCTTTGGATTGTACTGCACTTCTAGCGCATCCCGCGCATTGAGGGGCCCAACGTGCACGATGTCCGTGCGCAGTCGTTCGCCACGAACACCAAAAGCACACGTCACGAAAGACTGCTCGATGAGACCCTTAGGGCGCAGAATGCTGTGTTGAGCATGAGTCAGTAAATACACACCGTGACCCTTTTGCACAATGTGCCGAAGGGAGAAGTTTACATGACGTGCCATAAGCTCCAGCGAAAGCAGTTTATTGTGATTGATCTCAACACGTGGGGAAGGCTCCCTATCGCGCCCAGGATTTCCATTTTCCGCTTCGGGATGTTTAGGGGGAAAGCCTAGTGAATGTGGTGAAGTATTTATACTTTCATCATCTTTTTTTGTACTATGACCCATCTTCGACTCCGCCGTTGTTGCTGGTGTCGCCGTTCCAGTCATGTTGGAATGCACTTCCTCTCCAGAACTCTGTGTGACACTCACGGGAGGTAGCAAAAGCGGTGCCCACTGTGGGTCATCAAACTTGTACGTTGCGACATATGTATTCACACGATTCACGTTGTTACTACGACGAAGGTTCGCAACACAAAGCTCTTCCGGGCCACGTGTCCAGCGACGCGGCTTCAGAAAACCACCGTCGAGCGGTACGTGCACCTCATTCGGAACACCACGCAGCTTTACGTGGAGGCTCCTTGATGGGCCTTTGCTGTTCGTCCTGTGCGCTTCGTTCAAGTCCTCCGGCCGACTGCTGAGCAACGGCACGGTGGCCTGCGGCTGGGCAAGGGCCATCGGATACGTCAAGAGGCGCAAACGAGCGCTGCTGAGCCTCCGAGCTGCGAAGCGCCGCACGTCCCGACGCATTTTTTCTCCCACACAAGCGAGAGCAGGTGCACACACCAGTGCGTGGAAGTCTCTACCAAAACTTATTTAATAGTTATATAAAAAAAAAAAAAATAGAACAAACGCAAGAGAGAAAAAAAAAAAAGAAAAAACGGGAGAAGAAGCAAATCTTTCATATGCAAAATACAATACCGATATATATATATATATATATATATATAATGAGAGAGAAAAAGAGAGTATTCTTTACTTTTTTTCTGGTTTGAATGTTCTTTCCAATTCAGTCTCCTAGCGCACACTCCTAATCCATTGATGTCCACAAACAGACAAAGCCTTCTCCTCTGTGACGCTTCCCTTCGTCGCAAGTAAAAAAAAAGCGAACAGCGACTTAAAGAGGTAAAAAAAAGTTCACCAGGAAACAAAATATATATATATTTAAAAACTATAATGGCAACAGTAAAACAATCTGAGCATAATACAGCAGCCCATACAATCGATTCATGTCTTTACATGTCCCTCATAATTTCCAATATATATTTTTTTTCCTTTTTGTTTCTCTTTTCTCCTTCCTTTTATATATCTCCCCATTCACCACATTCACAAACTCCGATTCACAAGACAACGGAATCCTACCCTATAACAAATTTCCCTACTCGATCTTGATATCAAAGAGCCCCACCTGCTGGCTCAGGTGGCCCGGGTGCTCCTTGCCCTCGGCCTTGGCCTTCTCCGCGTTTGCCCCATTCTGCTTCACGAGGTCCGCGGGGCATGACTTGAACTCCGCCTCCATCACACGCTGCACGCAGTGGCCCAGCCGGAACTGCCCGCTCTTCACGCACTCCTTCATCACCCAATTCCACGACTCCTCGTTGGGCTTCATCTTGTTACGGTGGCTCATTTCCTCCAGCAGGTCCATCATGGCGCAGAACTTGCTCTCGTTCTCCACCGGCTCCGCCTGCTTCGACGGCGCCTCAAAGATGCGCTGCAGCGCCGCATTGTACGTTGCAATGTCGGGAGGGCAGTTGCTCACATTCATGTTCACGAGCACTTCACCGGCTTCGTCGTAGTACTTGCAAGCCTTGATCTTCGCAATCCACGGAGCTGTATCTGTTTTAACTTCGTAGCCAAACAGATCATACTTCTTTGCCTCGCTCGTGCTCGACGCGGCGAAGCGAACGGCGGTGGCGGCACAGACAAACTGGCTACTGATACGGCGCATTATAATCTCTAGTGAACTGAGGCACAGTTATTAATAGCATTAATAATAATAATAGTTTCATTATTATTATTATTTGAAAGAGAAAAAAAAAAAAAGCATAGCAAAAGGGACAGGCAAGAACGAGTCAGAGCCATATAACTCTGTGTATACACACTATGGTAGCAGATTTTTACACTAAAAAAACAAAAAAAAAATAGTTAACAAGATCGTGAGAATTCCAATGCCACCGTTGCTGCACAAGTCATATTCCCCTTTCCCCCACACCATTCGATCCGCTTCTCTCTTAGTTCCGTACTCAATACCGGCGTCTTGTGCTCAAATTTCTCGGCCGTCCTTTCACAGCACACCCCGAAATGCAAAGTCTTTCGAAGAGAAGGGCAGGGAGAGCAAAGCAAATCTTAAGTGTGCTAAGGCAATTCACGTCAAAAATGGCACATTGACACGTACACACGCAGCTTCTACTTCCAAATGCATATAATATCAATTGCTCCTATGACACATCTTCTCCCTTACCCACGAAGCTCGCCATATACAGTTCTCCCTTCCATTGCATTCCGTGCCTCCAGAGACTCCCCCCCCCACAACCACTGTGATTTTATTCTGACCCACTAGAAAGGTTCCATCGATCCACCGCCCGCTCTTAAAAGCTTCACTCCGACAGACACTGCATGCGCAGCGGAGCAGTGTCCGCCTTGACTAGATATCCGCTACTTATACAACACAATGCATTAAATTCAAAGACACACGCCAAACAAAACAAACCCCGATGTATGCATGTCGATGCCCCTACCCTATAACAAATTTCCCTACTCGATCTTGATATCAAAGAGCCCCACCTGCTGGCTCAGGTGGCCCGGGTGCT